>JAODPA010129577.1:0-44980 GCA_025585075.1 Nepenthes mirabilis | reverse complement strand
GAGGAAATGAACATTTAGAAGCATCAATTTGCCATTTATCATGTCTTGGAACATTTAATTGCCATTTGAACATGTTTTAGTACATTATCAATTTACTTTAGTCTTTGCGGACCAGGGCCAGTAGGTCGTACTAGCAACGATGCGAGAGAACGAGGAAAGGATCATGATACTCCACAAGATCTAAGGCCGTGAGGGATTATCTTTTACGATCCATCCGGGGGGTCGTGCACATCGTGCCGTAAATCGCCCCATTCCCCTGGGGTACTAGGGCAGTCCACGTTCTTCCACATTAGTATCCTAAGGCGTGACACAGACACCACCCGCTTATACACAAGCGACTGGAATAGGTGGCCCAAGTATTCTTCGGGTTTCTACCGTGATGGATGTGTCAAACCAGAGAATACTACTCATCTAAAAGTCCATGGTCCTACTTTCATGATTCCATTTCTATTTCCATTTCCATTTGAGGGAAAGTCCACCGTATCCATTTTTTTCGTATCTCCTGCCATTTGGGAGGTTTCATCATGCATATATCACATTGTGGACTTCCCTCCGTGTACTCGTTCGGTTCTCATTTTATTTTGGAATTTAAGCATGTTTTCACATTTCCATTTATATGCATACTTATCAAAATTCATGAGAGATTCATGAGAGGGATTGAGATTCCTTACCATTGACGAGCCAATCACATCGGGGTCCTCCGGAGCCCGTTTCTGAATCTTACGATTTCAAATGTATATTCGTCAAAATGTTCATAACAATGGAATGAGGATACAATATACAAATTATCCATTTACTTCGTATGAACAATAATAGGGATCGTTTAACACTTCCTGAAGCCCCAGACGAGTAGATTCATGTCCAATTGGACGTCTGGTCGACATACATGCATCATTAGGACATGGTGATTCATATTTTGAGATCAATTTAAGATAATACAAAGGTGAGAGCATGTAAATTTATTTGTTCACCTCAGGTGAACAGTGTCAGGAGGTATTTAGAGGTCTCGGACGCCGTGAACGGGTCGATTTTTGTGAAATCGGACGCTCGGTCGATAAGTATACATATTAGGGACGTGGTGATTCATAATTTGAGGTCAAATTATCATAATTTGGAGGGGAAACAGTGAATCTCGAATTTGAGTGAAGGTTAGGGTTTCGGTGAACCAAAATCGGGCGAATCGGACATGATTCGGACAAACAACCACATATTCTTGGACCTCTAGGCATAGGTTTCAAGATCCTAACATTCACGGTGGGTATCGACACAAAATACCCAACGAAATCACATAAAATATCGAAAGAGATCGAGAAGTGGGTATGAGAACACTTGTCTCGATGCGTGCTTTTACCTTTATACCTGGCTCTCGGACGGATCTGGACTCCCAGGCCTTGATCTCTCTTCTTCTCTCTCTAAAACCGCGCTCCCTCTCTCTCTAAAAAACCCTCGGCTGACTGAAAAATGAGGGAGAAAGACGCACGGCGCGTATTTATATTACGCGCACCGCTCGAGCGCAGATCTAGCGGGCAGCGAGCGGCCGCGGCACGGGCTGTCCGCTGCTCGATCTCCGCTCGAGCGGCCAGCAAGCGGCCTCGCTTCTGGTTTTTTCGCTTGATAGGAGGGCTCGAGCGCTCGGAGGGCGCCGGTCTGAGCCGCGGCAAGCCAGCAGCAACCCTACGCCGCGTTTTCGCCGTTCGGGATCCGTTTTGACCATTCTAACCCAATCTTTCACATCCTAGGGGCTTGTCCTTGATTATATAACCTTAATAAGCCATGATTATCATGCTTTAAAACCCAAAATCATAATTTCAAAATTACATAACTCGGTTTACAGTTTTCGTTTCCGATTTACCAATTTTGACTCTTTGAGCTGTTCATTCGATTCCTCTCATACCTTTTGACCATGGTACACCCAAATTAATTTAATTGCCCTCTAATTATTATTTCCTTAACTCGGAACCTCACACTACTCCACCTCATCGAGCATAAGCTTGTGCTCATCTAAAGGCAAGAAAATAGTAAGAAGTAAATTGAATGCTCAATAAGGCACAATATAATCAAAGACAACTAGCAATATAGTCAAAATAATCAATAGAAGGGAATGGGAGTATAATATAGATGTATAAATATGAAACATAATCCAATATATTTTCTAGAACACATTTATTTTCCATAATATATTTTTGATTCCTTTAAATTCTAAAACTTGCAGAAATTTCTTCATATTTAGGGATCATAGCTAGTAGGCCTTATAAGGTAACGAAATAACCGACCAAGAAAAGGAATATGTATGCATCCACACAATCTAAGGCACTATCCAAGAACCTCAACTTTAACGTCTTATGACGGATGGTATAACCTTAACCCGATAAACGATGACAGAAGACATATGCCACCGTTGCATCTCCCATAGCCTATAAGCATTCATCGATCTATCAATGTAATATCCTAAGGCATGCTAGGAAATAATACTACCCTCTGAAATATAAATCTTTGGTCCACTTTCATGATTACTTATTCTTAAAGGAAGATCCACCATATTCTTAAACAAAATTCTCACTCCATGGAGAATGAATCATTAAACATAACAAATTGTAGAGTTTCCTTCATATACTTTGCATAATTCTTATATTTCTTTGATATAAACACATATTGTTATTTTCTTGGGAGTTTAAGCCTTCACATGATTTCAAATACATGTACAAATTAACATGAAGCTTGGGAAAAATAAAGAAATCTTTACCACATTGAGCGAAATAAAATTTTGTAGCTTTCAGACAATAAATCCCCTTACAAAAGGCATCCAACATAATTTTCGGACATACAAAATACATATGAACATATACTAAATAATCACGTTCATAAGTTAGGGTTCCAAGTTTTTGAAGCCAAATCATGCAAAAATTCCCAAAATAATCAGGTGGAACAGTGGGGCGTGGGGTTAGGGTTTCCATGTAACATAATACCACATAAAACTATAAAATCGGACACCAAATTGACAAATAAGCATGCTCAAAACATGGGTTTTATAAAATATAAACTTAGATGGGCATTTGAATGAAAATACTCGGAGAGAACAGAACAAAAAGTGCAACGAGAGAATGAAAAGCATATGGATACACTTGTCTCGACCCGATCTACAACTTCTTTAACTAGCTCTATGTTGGAAATGGACTCGATGCCTTGATCTCCCCCTTCTCTCTCTTCTTCTCCATGCTCTCTCCCTCCACTTTCTCTGGTCTGATGTAAAATGACGGAAAAGAAACTTGCACGCACTTAAATAAGGAGACTGGCGCTTAGCACGCTTCCAGCACGCATGGCCTTGAAACAGAACCTCGAAGCCTACTAGTTTGGGCGCCCCGATGCCACCTCAGACGCCTAGCGGACATCCTCTTCCAACACCCTATTCTGCTTTCAAAACTTAAATTCTCGCATGCATTAAGCTTAATTTTAATTATACTAGCTTAATTACTTCTAGTTATTGTATTTTGGAAACTGAAACCTCACAAGTCTCCCCTATTTATAAGATTTCGTCCTCGAAATTAACAGATTCTAGAAATAAAACAAACATACATATCTCAAAATAAATGTGGGCATTTCTCCCAAATCTCATCCTCCCTTTCCCACGTCGCTTCCTCCAAGAATGGTTCCTCCACAAAATCTTCACAAGGGGGATAGTTCTCGATCGTAAAATTTGGTCTCTCCGATTCAAAATCTACACGGGCTCATCTGAATAATATAAATCTTCATTGACAGCTCAGGGACTATAATGAATGACGTGTGTTAGATCATGAATGTACTTCCTAAACATTGATACATGGAAGACATTGTGCACATCAACTCATTTCGATGGCAGTGCTAATTGATTGGCTACTTCTCCAAATTTCTCTAAAATCTCAAAGGGTCCAATGAGTTACGACTTCAATTTTCCCTTAACATCAATTCTAGTGGTCCCCTTTGATGGTGATACTTTGAGGAAAACAAAATCGCCAACATCAAATCTGAGTTCTGATCTCCTCCAGTCAGTATAATGTTTCTGTTGGTTCTAATCCATCTTTAGCTTCTCATAAATCACTGAAATCTTCTCCGATTCTCCTGAATCACATTCGACCCCAAAAGTCATCTATCTCCTTTCTCCTCCCAATGGACAGGAGACCGACACTTGCTACCATACAATGCTTCGAATGGAGCAATGCCAGTACTTGCTTGAAAACTATTATTGCTAGCGAATTCCGCTAATGCTAGGTGATCATGCCAATTTCGCTTTAACTCCATCACCGATGTTGTAAGCATATCCTCTAAAATCTGGATGGTCCGTGCAGACTAGCCATCGATCTGAGGATAATACATCGTGCTAAACTTTAGGTTCATCCCTTATTCTTGATGCAAACTCTTCCAAATTTTAGAGATGAAAGTGGATCGCAATTGGACAAAATAGATGTAGGCTCTCCATGAAGCCTAAGAATCTCATTAATATACAACTGCGTCAAGCAATCATGAGAATACGTCATCCGAATGGCTAAGAAATGAGCCAATTTTGTTAGCTGATCCACAATGACTCAAATGGCATCATGATTCCTTGGGATTTTTGGCAAGCCCATAACAAAATCCATAGAAATATCATCCTACTTCCAACTCGAGATAGGCAATGGCTACAATAAACCCAAGGGTTTCCTCCTTTTAGCCTTCAGCTGCTGACAGATAAGGCATCTACCAACAAAAGCTACAATCTCCCTCTACATATTCCTCTACTAGAACATTTTCTTCAAGTCCTGGTATATCTTATTAATTTCAGAGTGAATAGCGTACCTGGTTCGATGAGCCTCCTTTATGATCTCTTCCTTCAGCTCCTTATCATTAGGCACACATAAACGATCTCAGAACCTCAAGACTCCATTGACACAAACATTAAAATCAATTCAAGAGTCTCAATCAAGATCTTCAACAACATCCATAAAAAATGGATCATTCGCTTGTCCTTCTTTAATCTTCTGGAGGATCCCTAGTTGCACCTGTAGGTATGACAACATTATCCTATTACCTTTAAGATACTACTGGATATTACTGAACTTCAGGCAATCTAACATCTCCATCTGATTGATTTGTAGCCTTGCTACAAAACTGGTCTGGTGACTAAGGCCATCTGCAACAACATTAGCTTTTCCAGGCTGATAATAGATTTCACAATCATAGTTTTTTAAGAACTTAATCCATCGTTGCTGCCTCATATTCAAATCTTTCTACAAAAACAGGTATTTGAGGCTCTTATGATCAAAATACACCATAAATTTCTCACCGTAAAGATAATGCTTCCAAATATTCAACACAAACACTATAACAGCTAGCTCCAAATTATGGGTCGAATAATTCTTCTTATGAATCTTCAATTGTCGAGACTCATAAGCAACCACCTTCCTACTCTGCATCAAAACACACCCAAGTCAAATATTAGAAGTATCCCAATACACCTTGAAACCACCAGAATCATCTGGAATAGTCAAAATCGGCACAGAAGCTAACCAATTCTTTAACTCTTGAAGACTTTGATCACACTCTTCTGTCCATTCAAATCTAAGTTCCTTCTTCGTCAATTGGGTAAGCAGCAAAGCAATACAAGAAAAACTATCCACAAATTGACGATGATATCTGGCCATGCCCAAGAAACTATGAACCTCCTCCAGCATCATTGGTCGACTCTAATTGATTACATCTTCAATCTTATTTGAGTCTATCGAGACACCTCCATTAGAAATAATTTGGCCCAAAAATACAACCTCCTCGAGCCAAAACTTGCACATCTTCAGCTTTGCAAATAACTTATGCTCCCTAAGGATTTTATGAGATCCCGATCCCGAAACCTAATAATTATGGAGTGATTAATTTAATGATGATTATGATTAGGTTTAAGAATAAGGGATAAAATGGATACCGAAGCAAAAAAGAGAAAATAGGAAGAAAATGGGTTCGAGCACCGGTGAGGTGCAAATCTGTGAAAGTTGCGCTTAAGGACTGCTCGAGCACTGTTTGGGGCACAAATTTATGAACGTGAATGCTTGAAGGGTGCTCGAGGCGCACTCGAGCACCTCAACTAATTATAAAACACCGTGTGCATTTTTCCTTCAGCCATTTTTGCCGTTCTACCGGCGGGCAACGGGTGAGAATGGGGAAAAGGGGAGGGGAAAAAATCATCCCATTTTGCTCCCATTCGGATAAAAATTACGGTAGATCGAGTTCAGGCAAGTATATTTTGGACGTTATTTATCATTTTTACAGTGTTTTAATATCTTAGATATTATGTTTATGCTCTAAATGCATGTTTCTGCACATTTCATGTAAGTAATGCATGTTTCTGTAAACTGTTCTGATAGATTTCATGTCTACTAGCATGTATGACAATATATAGCCCCGATTTCATGTGTAAATCTATATTCAGTGTCCGTTTTATGTCCGAAAGTTTTAGCAAAACCCTAAGCACGAAATTGAAGGGATTTGATGATTTTAATCTATAAGTTCTGACTGGTAAATATTGATTTGTAATGAGATAATGCCCATGTTGTGATTTATATTAGAAAAATTTACATGAAATTATACTGATAAATTACTGACAATTTTTGAAGCATACTAAGTAGTTAACTGTGAGATTCTAACTGATTTCCTGAAGAATGATAGATTATAAGTTTTCTGATATTGTTAATTAGGACCTATGACTGATAAATAGTCAGGTAATGTTCTCCGACATATCTTAGAATGTTATGGTAGTAATTGAGGATAACTTTGTCCATGGAGTTATATGTGGTCCGCCTTTACTTATGGTGATAACCTAAAGCGTAATTGCTATTACTGGCCGGCGTCACTGCCATAAATCCCATGAGGAGGGAAAACTATTACTGGCCTTGACTTGTGTGGAGTAAATACAATATATCCTTGATTACTCACCCCCTTGGTTAGTAGGGTGTACTAGTTTGGTCATCTAAAAATTTCATCATAGCCTCAAAACACTACCAAAGCCTTAAAACTCGAGTACTTATCAAACTTATCATCTCATTGGCATACCGACGGGCCAACTTATTTCATCCGAAAGTATCATCTAAATTCATGATAAATGGGTCGTCCTCGTCAGCAAATCTACAATTATCCAAATAGTACCCATAATTCTATAGCCTCAATCATTTTCAGAGATCTAAGGGTCCATACACGCTTCCACTGTGTTATTCTGATTATTCATTTATTTTCAGTGTAGAATTCATTGACCAAAGAAAAATTCCAAGGATTTTTGTACAGCTTAAAGAAAAATCTGCAATCCATATAACTTGGAGATACAAGTGGAAACATAGACTCCAAATTCAAAATATAATGCACAAGCTAAAGCATCCCAAAGTTAAAAAAAAAATTTACCTTCCACCATGTTTGGTGATGTTTTCAATTTCTGCACCCTAATCTGCAAATGCCTTGTCTAAAACTGTAAGCTTCTGGGCCATCGACTTCTTAGAATAGGGGCAATCCTTGATCAGATGACCCTGTTGACCACATTTAGAATAGAATCTCGTCGATTTATGAAAGGACTTCCCTAGATGTACTTTCTGTCATTGGAACAGGCGGTTGCTACTGTTTGAGGACTCGGTACTGTCTTAATTTCAGCACTACCTTTTTCTTTATCCGCTAGCTTAGTTTTCTTTGTGGGTCCTTCCACTCCCGAATTAGAGTTCCCCTGATTCTCCTCGATTTGTTGCTCTCTTCTTAAAATATTCATCATCCCTAAGCTCCTTCTTAAATATCAGTACCCAATCTAATATCTCCCCGTAGGTCCGTAACTTTAATGTTGATAGTTGCCTTTTAAATTTCGACCTCAAACACTGCTAAAACCACCTTGCCTTCCTCACTTTATCATCCACCATATAAGGTGTGAGGTTCCCAAATCTACAATAAACTTTAACATGAGGCAGTCAATATTCCTCTACTTAATCATAGACTTATTTGATGGTTAAATGAAAGTATTAGAAGAGAACTTGGTCAAAATTTGGGTTGATAAAACTACCACCCGTAACACCCCGCCCTCCGCTCGCTCGAGCCCCGGTCGAGTGGAAAAACCAGAGGCTTCCTTGTCTGTGGAACGCTCGAGACCGCTCGAGCGCCTTCCAGAAGCTTCCGGAAAGCTCTCGCGCTCGCTCGCCGCTCACTCACCGGGCGCTCGAGCGGCCCGACGAGTATAAATACCCGGCCAAGCTTCACGAAATTTCACTTCCCACTTCTTACAGCCATTTTGGAGAGGAAGAAAGAGAAGGGGCACCCAGCTTAGAGAGAGAAAGGAGGAAATCAAGGCATAGAGACCGAATTCGTCCGAAGGCCAATTAGAAAAGTGATAGCACGCGCCGAGGCAAATATCCTCATACTCACTATGTGTTGTCTTGTGATTGTTAATTATTTCTCATCGGGTAATATCGTACTGATACCCAACTAAATCATGAAAATCGTATAACCCATGAATAATAATGGATGAACATGTAGTTATTTGTCCGATTTGTTGCCCGATTCACTTATTTCGTTACCGTCAAACCCTAACCCCATGCTAGATTCGGGTTCACTGTTTTCTCCCTCAAATTATGTTAATTTCACCTCAAAATATGCATCACTACGTCCCAAATATGTATACATATCAACCGGGCATCCGAATTCACAAGAATCGACCCGTTTGCGGTGTCCGGGACCTCTAAAATACCCCCTGTTACTGTTCACCCGAGGTGAACAACTAAATTGGCATGCTTCCACTCTTGTATTATCCTAAATTAATCCTAAGAAATGAATCCCCACATCGTGACCACGCATACATATTAGCAGGACGATCGATTTCATGAAATTCTATCCGTTCATGATGACCAAATCCCCTAACCAAATGCTATTACTGTTCACATGAAATAAATGGAAAATGTGCATCCCATTGTTATGAAAGCTATGACTAATGAGCATTTGAAACTGGAAGATTCAGAAACGGGCTCCGGAGGACCCCAATGTGATTAGCTCATTGACGTAAGGAATCCCAATTCCGCTTGAATTCTGTTAATCATGCTTATAAGTTGAATTATGAAAAATGCTAAAGTCTCCAAGTGAAGATGAGAACGAATGGGAAAATGGAACGGAAGGAAGTCCACAATGGATATGTGATTGATGAAACCTCCCGTGTGGCGGGAGATATGATATATGAGATACGGTGGACTTTCCTTCAAAGGAATTATGGAAAATAGAATCATGAAACTAGGACCATGGACTCTTAGACGGATAGTATTCTCTAGTTTGACACGTCCATCACGGTATAAACCCGAAGAATACTTGGGCCACGTATTCTGGCTGCTTGTGTAAGCAGGTGTTGTCCGTGTCAGGCCTTAGGATACTATTGTGGAAGAACGAGGACTGCCCTGGTACCCCGGGGGAATGGGGTGATACGATATGGCACGATGTGCACGACCCTCCGGAGGGTCATTAAAGATAATCCCTCACGGCCTTAGATCATGTGGAGTATCATGATCCTTTCCTCGTTCTCTCGCATCGTTTGCTAGTACGACCTGCTAGCCCTGGTCCGCAAAGATTAAAGTAAAATAAGAAAACATAATTAAACGGCAGTTAAACATTACAAAACATGGCCAACGACAAATCGGTACTTCTAAAGGTTCCTTCCCGCTTATGTCTCGTTATATCTCAAATGCATGTTACCCCTTGTCCTTATCATGTTCACAGTTTGATAGTGACGTATGATTATACTTGCTAAGCGATAAGCTTACTCTTGCTGTCCGTTGTTTTTCCTCCCAGATAAGAGCATTTAGCTGTTGCTGGATAGTTAGAACAAGGAAAGGCTTGCTTGGCGGGACTAGACAGACGACAAGTGTAGCAAAGATTTGGACATAGAGTTTGATATGGACAGCCACTCGGGGTCAAGTATGGTTTGTGGTTGTTTTTATGGTTTTATTATGCTTCCGCAGTTTATGGTATTATAGTATGCTTCCGCGTTTTTGTTTTGATGTTTCAAGTTTTAGGTTATAAGATGGCATCTCTCTAAATCTAATATAGTAAAGTCGGAGTTCTGTATTGAAGCCATGAATGATATGGCAAATTTGAGATCCTGTGAGAAGTATGCTTGTGCAGAGCCTATTTAAACAGGTTGTATATCGGTCTTTCGTCCAGTTATAAAGAAAACTCTGGGCATTAACGATGTTTTATTGACGGATGGGTTATTTAAGGAAAAAAACCTGGTTCGTCACATAAGGAGCGTAACGTAACAACTCAGTAAATTTTGCATCATATTCTACCACCGTATGATCCCCTTGCCTAAGTTGAATAAATTTTGCCTCTTTCTTTGACGACCCCACTTATACTAACCGGAAACCAGTAAGGTTCCAGTTGTAAAATGATCGTCAAACTATACATAAACCTGTACAAAATACTATACAATATACAAATCTCCAGAAATCATCACAACAAAGGATCCACAATGCCATAATATACTCATGGCACCAACATTGTATTTCATGATATAACATTGGAACAAAGAGATGCCACTATGTACCTGAATCAAACCATAACAACCTACGGAAACATATACATCCATCACATATATAGCAAAAACTAAACTATCAGTTCTTCGTCAATATACAGGTACATGTCCATCAAAAAATATACAAAAGTGTTCCATAATGTACAAAATCACAAAATCTAAGTCCACAAAATAACTCCTTTGTATCCGCAGCCTAGCCAACAGCTTATCGCAACTCCGCCTCATCAGGTATAAGTTCGTACTCATTTGGATGCAAGAAAAACAGCAATGAGTGAGCCAAATACTCAATAAGGCACAATATAATCAAGAACAATAAACAATATACTAAAAATAAATTAAGGAAGGGAGCTAAGAGCATGATATAGATACATGAACATAAAGCATGATGAAATGAAATTTTTGAAATTTGTTTTTCTTCCATATTTTATTTCTTATTCCTTTAGGTTCCAATTCATGCAGAAATATTTTTATCTTTGCGGACCAAGGTCAGTAGGTTTTACCAGGTAACAGTATGGATGAACGAGGAAGGAAATGTGTATGTGTCAACACATTCTAAGACACTACCCATGCAATTCAACACCCCATGGCGAGAGGTATACCTTTCACCTGGTATATAGGGTCATAAAACTTATGCCACCATAACCCCGTGGCCAAGAGGCAATCCTCATGCTACCTTAGTAATATCTTAAGGCATGCTAAGGAATACTATCCTCTAAAATATAAGTCGTTGGTCTAATTTTATTATTACTTATTCTTAGAAAAATTTCATACTCATTCATAAGAGTTTATTCTCACCCCAAAAAAACGGTTTATCAAATTTAACATATCATGGAATTTTCTTCTTATACTTCTCATAATTTGCATAATTCTTATGAGTTTAAGTCTCCACATGAGTTAAATTACATGCACAAACAACATAAAGCTTTAAAAAAATTGAAAATTCTTACCATAATGAGCCAAATATAACTTTAGAGTTTCCAGACGACAAATTCTTTCATAAATGGTTCATTACATAATTTCTAGAACACACAAGTTATTGTATTCAATTTACATGTGAATAAATATCAAATAATCAAGGTAAAAATGTTTACAAGCTAGGGTTTCAATTATCTAAGGCTAAAACACACATAAACTCTAAATTACACAGGGAAAAATGTCGGGGCGTAGGTTAGGGTTTCCCATGTGCACAAAACCGTATAAAACTACCACATTAGACACCCAATCGATAAATAATCATACTCAAGACATGAATATCGATTTTCTAAAGCCAAATTATGCCAAAATCTCAAAATAAATATGTAAAAGCTTTCGACCATGGGGTTAGGGTTTCACATACAAAATACCGTATAAAACTTAGAAATCGAACGTGACATCAACATATATATATGCTTAATACATGGGTATCATAAAATTAAAAGTATGGATAGGCATTGGGACAAAAATACCCAAAAGGATCAAAACAAAAAGTGAAAAAAGAGGAAGAAAAGTATATGAGTGAACTTATCTCGACCCAATCTACAACTTTTCTAACTAGCTCTAAGCCGGAATCGGATTCGGAAGCCTCGATCTCTTCCTTCTCTCTCTTCTCCTTCGTGTTCTCTTTCTCTGGTTCACAGAAAAATGATGCGGAATAAAACCCTCATGCGGTTTTATATCGCGGGCTGGCACGCTTCAGGCGCACCTGACCTGGATCCAATGCTTGCCGCCAGCGCTGAGTGCCCAATAAGTGCGGGCCTGCTGGAATGGGTGCTTGTGGTGCCGCCTCGCACACCCAGCGGTCGTCCCCCGCCGTTCCTCCTACCGCCCTTCAAACTTAATTTTTTCACATGCATTAAACCTAATCTTGATTATATTATCTTAATTAATCCTAATTACGATAATTTGGAAACCAGTACCTTATAACTCTCCCTCACTTATAAAATTTCATCCTTAAAATTAGCGGATCCTAGAAATGAGGGTACTTCTTCCGAATCTCATCCTCCCTCTCCCACGTCGCTTCCTTTTGAGAATGGTTCCTCCATAAAACCTTCACGAGAGGGATGATCTTTAAGCGTAAAATCTGATCCTTCTGATCCAGAATTTGAACTGACTCCTCAAAATATAATAAATCTTCATGGATAACCAAGGAGTCGTAATCGATATTGTGCATTGGATCATGAATATACTTCCTCAACATCGAGATATGGAAAACATTACGCACCTCGGCCAAACTTGGCAGTAGCGCCAGATGGTATGCTACTTCCCCAACTCTCTCTAGAATCTCGAAGGGTCCAATAA
Source organism: Nepenthes mirabilis (assembly GCA_025585075.1). Classification (NCBI taxonomy): domain Eukaryota; kingdom Viridiplantae; phylum Streptophyta; class Magnoliopsida; order Caryophyllales; family Nepenthaceae; genus Nepenthes; species Nepenthes mirabilis. Next base: position 32,160 of record JAODPA010129577.1, on the reverse strand, counting down.
ATCAGCACTTGAATTTTCCTTTAACTCCAAATTAGGAAGTCCCCTTCCACGGCGATACTTTAAGGAAAACAAAGTCGCCAACCTTAAATCTGAACTTAGATCTCCTCCGGTCAACATAACTCTTCTGCCGACTTTAAGCCATCTTTAACTTTTCAAAAATAATCAAAATTTTCTCTGATGTCTACCTAATCACATCAGGCCCCAAAAGTCGCCTATCTCCTGTCTCCTCCCAATGGATAGGAGATCTACACTTCCTACCATACAATACCTTAAAAGGAGCCATACCAATACTTGCCTGAAGCCTATTATTGTATGCAAATTCTACTAATGCTAGGTGATCATCCCAATTCCCCTTCAACTCCATCACAGAGGCTCTAAGCATGTCCTCTAATATCTAGATAGTCCGCTCAAACTAGCCATCTGTTTGAGGGTAATATGCCGTACTTAACTTCAAGTTCGTCCCTATCTCTTGATACAAACTCTCCTAAAAATTAGAGATGAAACATGGATCATAATCAGACACAATAGATGTCTGCACACCGTGCAGTCTATCAATCTCATTGATATACAATTGTGCCAGACGATTACGACAGTACGTCGTTTGAATGGCTAAGAAATGAGCCAATTTCATTAGCCAATCTATAATGACCCAAATCGCGTCGTTATTCTTTGGGGTCCTAGGCAAGCCCATAACAAAATCCACGAAAATATCCTCCCACTTCCAACTGAAAATGGGCAAGGGCTGTAATATACCCAAGGGCTTCCTCCTCTCAACCTGCAACTACTAAAAAATAAGGCATCACCAACAAAAGCAACAATCTCCCTTTGCATATTTCTCCACTAGAACATCTTCTTCAGATCCTAATACATTTTATTCATTCCAAGGTGGATAGTGTACTTGGTTCGATGAGCCTCTTTCATGATTTCTTCCTTCAGTTCCTTATCATCAGGCATACATAAATGATCCTGGAATCATAAAATGGCATCAGCATGAACATAAAAATCCATCCGTGAATCTCAACTAAGATCTCCAACAATATCCATAAAAATGGATTGTTCTCTTGCCCTTCCTTAATTCTTTGGAGGATCTCAGGCTGCTCCTGTAGGAAAGACAATATCATCCTATTACCCTTGGCATATCGCTGGATATTACAGAACTGTAAATAATCTAGCATCTCATCTACTTAATCTACAACCTAGCAACAAAACTGGTACGGCAACTAAGAGCATCCGCAACCATATTAGCTTTCCTAGGCTAATAGTGGATCGCATAATCATAATGTTTAAGGAACTCAATCCATCTTCACTGCCTCATTTTTAGCTCTTTCTACAAAAATAGATACTTGAGGATCTTATGATCAAAATACACAAAAAATTTTTCGTCGTGTAGATAATGCCTCTAAATCTTCAATGCGAATACTACGGTGGCTAACTCCAAATCATAGGTCAAGTAATTCTTCTCATGAATTTTCAACTATCGAGACCCACAAGCTATGACCTTCCCGTTCTGCATCAAAACACATCCAAGACCAACCTTGCAAGCATCACAATACACCTCAAAGCCACCAAAACCATCAAGGATAGTCAGAATCGATGCCGAAGTCAAACGATCTGTTAACTCTTGAATACTCCGATCACACTCTTCAGTCTATTCAAAACTCACCTCCTTCTTCATTAGTTGGGTGAGCGGCAAAGTAATACGAGAAAAATTATCCACAAATTGACAATAATATTCAGCCATACCTAAAAAACTATGGACCTCTGTCATCGTCGTCGGTCGACTCCAACTGATCACGACTTTAATCTTCTTTGGGTCTACCGAGACAATTCCATTAAAAATGACGTGGCTCAAAAATACAACCTCATCGAGCCAAAACTCACACTTCTTCAACTTTGCAAACAACTTATGCCCTCTAAGGGTTTGGAGTAGATCCTCAAATGCTTCTTGTACTCAACACAACTCTTTGAATAGATCAAAATGTTGTCAATGAAAATCATAGCAAATTTATCCTAATAAGGCTGGAAAATCTGATTCATCAAATCCATTAACATAGCCAGAGCATTCCTCACTCCAAATGGTATCACAAGAAACTCATAATGGCCATACCTTATCCGAAATACTGTTTTCACCACATCTTCTTGCTTGATCCAAAGTTAATAATATCCCGACTGAAGATCAATCTTTGAGAACACACGAGTTCCTTGCAATTGATCGAAAAGGTCATCAATCATGACAATGGATTGTGATTTGATTCAACTCATGATAGTCCACGCATAACTGCAAAGTTCCATCCTTCTTATTCACAAATAGGATTGAAGCACTATGACGGAATTGATTTTTTTTTGTCCTCAGATAATTCTGTCATCACAGAAATAGAAACTGAAACCCAAATAACGACTTAAAGTTCTATGGAAAAACAGACAGAGTTTTTCCTGAAATTGGGCTAAACCAATATATAAACCTAAATAAAACCTATAAATATATGGAATAATATCCATCCACAAACATCTCATCCATAACATAGGATCTATAGACACTATATAATTCTCCATGGCTTGCATTCAATATTTCTTATCCACTATACTAACAGTTCAGAATAAGAGATGACATCTAGGACCTATATAAAATCCAGAAAACATATAGCGAAAGCTAAACTATATACCTGCAGAAGCATAAATCTCTATTTCATCACATGCATCACATATATTTGATATATAAGATCCATATACAAAATCCAGTATTTACAATTCAATGGTCTCTTTTCAAGATCTCCAAAATACTTTCAGTCTCCAAAGGTCTTCAAGCTAGACTTTACTATTCCTTCTCATTAGGTGCTAACTCTACTGTATTATCTGGAGGAAAAAAATAGTAAAATAGTGAGCCGAAACCTAATAAGGTACTAAAATATGCAAAAATAATACTCTTATACAGAATATAATTGTAGAAGGTTCTAGAGACTGTCAAAGAAACAAGAACATATACAGAAAGCACATGAAAAATATAATTTCATGTAAACAAGCCTCGATTGATCATAATTTAAGTTTTCATGCAAAGTATAAAGACATTAGAACAGAAATTACGATAATAACGGAAGAACAGTAGTGATCATGGAAATAGAAATAAGGCATAATGGTATTTAAACATGCGTCAGAAATCATGAATTGGTAAAATCATGCTTCGATAATCATAAATTTGTAAAACATGATTCAAATATCAAAAAAAGTATCAACTCTACAAATTCTAGAAATTTCCTTTTTACTATCAGGAGGACCAAACTAGTAGACTTTACTAGCCGAGAGGGTAAGTAATCAAGGATAGATTGTATTCACTCCACACAGTCCAAGGCCAACGAATATCCCGTTTCATGGGATTCTCCCTTCTCGTGGGATTATATACTAATATCTCCCGAAGGATGGTGGATTATATACTAATACCTCCCGAAGGATGGTGGATCATCTGAAACTCTACCCTCTAGACTAATTCCCTAAAAAAGGGCGGACCACATGTAGCTCCATGGATAGAATTATTCTTGATTACCACCATAACGTTCTAAGGTATGCCAGAGAACCTAACCTAACTTTATTTCAGTCTTGGGTCCAAATTTATAAAATCAAAAAGCTTAGAATTTATCGTTCTTTAGAAAGTCAAAATCTTACGGTTAACTCTTTAGTATGCTTCAGAAATTCTCCATAACTCAATAGTGTAGTTCCATGTAAAATTTTCAGTTACAAATCATAACATGGGCATGATCTCGTTACAAATTGGCTTTTACATATCAGAAATTTTGGATTAAAACTATTAAATTCCTTCATTTTCGTGCTTAGGGTTTCGCCAAAACTTTTAGACGATAAATGAACCCCAAACATATATATTTTCATAAAATCAGAGGTATATTTAGCAATACGTACTAGTAAACATAAAATCTATCCGATTAATCAAGAGAAATAGGTATTATTCATAGTAAACATGAAGAACCATAGATTTAGAGCATAAATACAATATTTGAGACATTAAAACACTATAAAAACGATAAATAATGTCCGAAATACACTTGTCTGAGCTTGATCTACCGTTATTCTTACTCTGATCGAAGCTGGACGGAATATTTTACTTCTTTTCTTCTCTTCCCTATCCTTCCTCTTCTCTTCACCTCTCATTTCGTCGTTGGTTTTGCCCCCCCCAAACCCTCACATCCCTTTTTAAAATCGAAAGAAAAGGAGAACATGTGCCTGGCTCATGACTGGCGCTCGAGTGCCAGTCGAACAACCATCAGACACTCACTTTTGCATTTCTGTGCATGGGTTGGCTCTCAAGCGTTACCTTCATAGCCCTACCTCACTCCTGCCTCACCTCAGGCAGCCATTAGGCGGCCGCATTTGTAAAATGGCGCTCGGGCGATGCTTGAGCGCCCCTTTTATTTTGTCCCATTTCACCTCATTTTGCTTCGGTATCAAATTTTTTACCATACTTAAGCTCAAACATGATTTTTATCTACATACTTATTTCGTAATTGTCATATTTCAAAATCGGGATCTCAAACTCTCCCCTACTTATAGAAATTTCGTCCTCAAAATTTAACGAACCTCAAGTCTTATAATTCAGAGAAACCTTCTTAATGTCTCCAAAGCTTTTCCAGATTAAGACAATTATTCTCGATAACCTTAAACATTCAAATTGTTCTAATCCTCAATACCTGAGTCGTTCTGTACTTATCTAATGTCATCAGATTTGAAAACAAGCACAATTCATTAACAGTTCCCCAAACTTAATTCTAAACCAGAATGAGCCGAAACACCTTACCTCATCTCATACTAAGCCTCGAGATTGTGTATCTCCTCAGAACATTAACTTAGACCTTAATACATATATAAGTTCATCACTTTTCCACTGAGCGCTCTAATAAATGATTTACCTTTGAATTGCTCGATTACAATTTACCATTATCATCACGACCTAGTATCGAAATTCTTTTACCAAGCTCAACAAAAATCCCGACATAATTTCAACTTCAAAGAGGGATACTTTACATTCCATCATTTCATTGGATGTCATCAAAACAACTTTTCCATAAGATACATATTTCATCCGGACACCAAATTTGTACGGTAATCTTAATTAGAACTAATTTTTAAGGAATTCATATTACAAAATTACTCTTACAGATTTTCAATTTACCATAAAACAAAAAATCCTAACCATAGAGATCATCATAGATTCAGTACAAATTGAAATCGTTACCTAAAATCCCAAGACTTAAACAATTAATAGCCTCAAAATCTTGGGGTCTCACTGCTAAACGACTCTTAGATCCTGTTGGCGTGCTAAGGAGCTACCGGGTAACTTCAAACACATCCTTCATAATTACAATTAGTGGGTCGTTTGTTTGTCTTAAAACAAAACTATAGGGCTTCTCATTTCCAACTTCACGTCTCCCACACTTCAGACATGATTCTGTTTTCCCAACTTAGGAAAATAACATTCTATTACCCTGAGCAATTGAGACTATCGATAATTTCTTTTTCGGTTTCCTACCAAATACCAAAGGTGTTCCAAATCTATAAACCTTTAACATCCATTTCCAGTACTGATGCTTGTTTTCCTCACAATATACTGAAATTCTTCTACATAATCATTAGACAAGTCTATCCATTTGTAAAATCCTACGGTTAGCTTCTGCCATAACATATTGATTCTGACCCTTAGTTTGTCAGATAAAACTATCTCCCAAGATAGAATCCATAATTTCTCAACAGAACTTCCAATTACTTACTTTGAACAATGGACAGGTAATTCTAACTAGGAATCCCTCTTCCACTTATCCCAAGAGCATCAATCCATAAGCAATATAGAAAATATGATCCTAGAGTTTTCTTAATAACATCAGAGTCTATCTTCACAATCCTTAATCCACTCGCAATCTCCTAAGGTTACCTTTCCGACATGACATAATTACTTTAATCCTTAAGATTATTAGATCAAAATTATATCCAAAGTATTTCTACAATTTCTCAAATGGAGGCTTTCGATATCTACAATCGATCCTAACATTCGCTTCCTCTGAATCATACCAAGATCCACCTATCATAACCTTTAACTTTTAGGTTCACAAGACATTAAAATCTTCCAAAAGTGTTATCCACAAATCCTCAAGGTAAGAACCTCATCACAAAATTTCAGTTATAGATGAAATAATTTTAACCACAGCTTCTCCCTCACTTTGCTTGTGGGTAGATACCTATTGTTGGAAAATAACAAGATCCTAATCTTCTTCAGGAACATTACCACCTGTGCTAACTTATTTAGCAATTTACTTGGTCCATAAGTAAATCCTACTTTTCGGAGACCCTAAGACTTCCTCGATGGCGCCTAACCAATGCTCCTTTAATCTCACACAAATCCTTAGAAATTAAAGCAAATTTTGATCACCTCTAAACCACCCATTTAAGTAGTTTGGCTTGAACTTTCCCTCCAAATACATATGTTCCTCTAAACTTTCATAGCCAGATTTACCGACTTCAAAAGGGGCAGGCCCACTTTCCAATTAAACTCAACACCTATTCTTGATTTGATCAATCTTGCTTCTTACTCAGAATTCACAACTTAATTACAGGGTACTTCATTTTCTCAATTACAATTTATGCCAACATCCTTGAGTACCATTCCAACTCCAAAAGAATTCACATCACCCAAAAATTGATTTCCAGATCATCAGTTTCACTTTTCGCCAAATTGGCCAAACAAATTAGGCATTCAATCCTCCAACAATACATAAATGATCACTTCCTCAATTAGGAGTTCAGCCATCTACTGTCAACATTCCATAGAATTCACAAAATCCACAAAAGAATTCATAAGTACAATTATTGAACAATTTGAGAATTCTCAAAGTAATTCACGGCATATGATGCGATTCATAAGGAACTCAAAGAACACATAGTTTCAAAATCAATTAAAATACAAATCCAAATTTCATAATTAAGAAAATACCTCCAATCACCTTTTGGGGCGTTTAAGTGTCTTGAACTATCAGTGCGAAAGCCTTAGCCAAGGCAGTGGGCTTCTTTGTTTTTAATCTCCGAGGATATGGACAGTCTTTAATCTGGTGACCCTACTGTCCACATTTAAAACAGGCTCCCGTCACCTTGCGACAGGAATGTCCCACATGCTTTTTTCCACCAGAAAGTATAGTCAACCGCTGACACTTGAGAACCAGTCACTGATTGAACTGGAGTGATGCTCTTTCCTGCATCTACCATCTTTGCTTTCTTAGATGCCCTAGATGGTTTTGCATTTAATCCCGTACTATGACTCGCCCTGCTAGTTGCCCTTTTTACAAAGAATTTCTGCGTCTCCACTTCTTTCTCATATATATTACGGCCCTATCCAGGATGTCAGCATATGTCAGAAGCATTAAGGTCGACAATTATTTTCTAATATCGTTTTGCAGCCCTTATTGAATTTTCTCTCTTTTCTTAACTCATCTATCACGTAAAAGGGCGCAAAATGGGACAACTCAGTAAATCTTACATCATATTCCGTCATCATTATAGTTCCCTGTCTCAGCTGCATGAATTATTACTCCTTCTGACCCGGGAGACTGGACGGGAAATATTTCTCCATAAAGACGTTCTCAAATATTTCCCACGTAATTGCATCATCGGGCACACCTAACGCCATTTTATTCATACTCCACCATTTGTTGGTTTCACCCTCCATCTTGTACATCGCAAAAGTAACTTTCTCCTGATCAGTGTACCGGATCATAGTAAAAATCTTCTTCATCCTTTTAAGCCAAATGTCCGCTTTCGCCGGTTCAGGCTTACCAAAAAATCTAGGTGTTCTTTTCGATGTGAATATGTCATAAGTCGTTGGAGCAGGGTTTACCGGAACTGGCATAGGTGCTGGAACTAGGGTCATATAATGCTACTCCATCGATTCCACAATATTTGTCATCCTCTCCAACAAATCCTCATAGCTAGCCTCTCTATCGTGGGGAGTATTAGCACCACCACGATTATTTCTTAGATTCCTTCTACTAGCCATCTTAGATCCTATAACCATAAAACTTGTAGTGTTAATAAACCTCAAGATGTCAAATCACAGGGAGGGATAACCCTGATATCAGCCCTTAAACATTTTATTTGATCCTATCAAGTCCTCATCCTTCCATAATCCTTAGACAGAGTATAACCAGAACCTAGAACCCAAGTCGATCAGCCTAGGCCTAAGATCAATATCAATTTACAAATTAATACGTCCTAGTTTAGGTTAATTCTAACTTATGCAAGCTAGAACACCTAGGATTTCCTAACCTAGCTTGATTAGTCTAAGTCTATCCTTACCTATTCGGTCCGTCAGGATCATTTCCTAAACCTTCGCATACGATTCAAAATATTTCTAAGGTATCTCGTTCTTTGATATCAATTGTAACAGAATTGATTTTTTTTTTTCCTCAAATAATTCCATCATCATGGGAATAGAAACAGAAGCCCAAATAATGACTTGAAGTTCTAAGGAAAAATAGATAGAGTTTTCCCTAAAACTAGGCCAAACCTATATATAAACTTGAATAAAACTTGTAAATGTACAGAATAATATCAATCCACAAACATCTCATCCATAACATAGGATCCACAGACACCGTATAATTCTCTATGGCTTACATTTAATATTTCTTATGAACTATACTAACGGTTCAGAATAAGAGATGCCATCTAGGACCTATACAGAATCTAGAAAACATATAGCAGAAGCTAAACTATATACCTATAGAAGTATAAATCTCTATTTCATCACATGCATCACATACATTTCATATACAAGATCCATATATACAAAAGATCCATATACACACAAGATGCATATATAAAATCCGGTATTTATAATTTAATGGTCTCTTTCTAAGATCTCCAAAATACTTTCAGTCTCCAAAGGTCTTCATGCTAGACTTTACTATTCCTTCTCGTCAGGTACTAGCTCAACTGTATTATCTGGAGGAAAAAAATAGTAAAACAGTGAGTTAAAACCCAGTAAGGTACTAAAATATGCACAATATAATACTTTCTTGCAGAACATAATTATAGAAGGTTCTAGAGACTGTCAAAGAAACATGAACATATACAGAAAGCACAAGAAAAGTATGATTCCATGTAAACAAGCCTCGATTGATCATAATTCAAGCTTTATGCAAAGCATAAAGACATTAGAACAGAAACTACAGTAATCACAAAAGAATAGTAGCAATCATGGAAATAGAAATAAGGCATAATGCTATTTAAACATGCATCGAAAATCATGAATCGATATAATCATGCTTCGATAATCATAAATCGATAAAACATGCTTCAGACATCAGAAAACAATATCAATTCAACAAATTCTAGAAAATTCCTTTTTACTATCAGGAGGACAAAACTAGTAGACCCTACTAGCCGAGGGGGTGAGTAATCGAGAATAAATTGTGTTCACTCCACACAATCCAAGGCCAGTACATATCCCGTCTCGTGGGATTATCCCCTCTAGTGGGATTATATACTAATACCTCCCGAAAGATGGTGGATTATGCACTAATACCTCCAGAATGATGGTAGATCATCCGAAACTCTACCCTCTAGACTAACGCCCTGAGGAAGGGTGGACCACATATAACTTCATGGACAAAGTTATCCTCAATTACCACCATAATGCTCTAAGGTATGCTAGAGAACCTAACCTGACTGTATTTCAGTCCTAGGATCTAATTTATAAAATGCAAAAGCTTAGAATTTATCGTTCTTCAGAAAGTAAATCAAAATCTTACAGTTAATTCTTCAGTATGCTTCGGAAATTCTCAATAACTCAACAGTGTAATTCCATGTAAAATTTTCAGTTACAAATCATAACATGGGCATGATCTCATTACAGATTAGCTTTTACATATCAAAAATTTTCAATTAAAACAATTAAATCCCTTTATTTTCATGCTTAGGTTTCACCAAAACTTTCAGACAATAAATAAACACCAAACACATGTATTTTCATGAAATCGGAGTTATATTTAGTAGTATATACTAATAAACATAAAATATATCCGATTAATCAGGAGAAACAGGCATTGTTCACAGCAAACATGCAGAACCGTGGATTTAGAGCATAAATACAATATTTAAGACATTAAAATACCATAAAAATGGTAAATAACGTCCGAAATATACTTGCCCGAGCTCGATCTACCATTATTCTTACTCTAATCCGAGTTAGACGGAAGAATTTTCTTCTTTTCTTCTCTTCCTTCTCCTTCCTCTTCTCTCCTCCTCTCATTCTGTCATCGGTTATGCTCCCAAAAACCCTCACATCCCTTTTTAAAACCGAAGGAAAAGGAGAATGTGTGCCTGGCCCATGACTGGTGCTTGAGCGCCAGTCGAGCGACCATCAAGCGCTCACTTTTGCATTTCTGCACCTGGGTTGGCACTCGAGTGCTGCTCGAGCGCTTCCCTCGTAGCCCTACCTTGCTCCCACCTCGCCTCAGGTAGCCACATTTGTAAAATGGCACTCGAGAACCGTTCGAGTGCCCATCAAATGCCCCTCCTATTTTAGCCCATTTCGCCTCATTTTGCTTTGGTATCAAATGTTCCACCATATTTAAACCCGAACATGATTTTCATCTACATAACTATTCTATAATTGTCACATTTCAGGATTGGGATCTCACACTACTCCAAGGTAATACATTGGGCCTGATAAAACCCAAATCCAATAAATCCTACAATTGTTGTTTCAATTCCTTCAATTTAGTAGGTGCCATACAGTAGGGTACCTTCGAGATAGTTGTCGATACAAGCACAAGATTAATCCCAAACTCGATGTCTTAGTGTGGCGGTAGAGCAGACAATTTATCTAAAAACACATCCTCAAACTCACACACCACCAAAATCTCCTTCTCTAATAATTCACGGCCCTCTACCACGCTTGCATAACCCAAATAAGCTTCATATCAACTTCGCAACAAGTAACTAGCTTGCAGAGCCAAGATAAAACTAGACGACTCCACCAGTCGAATTCCTTGAATGTGAATGGCTCACATTCCGAAATTACAAAATCTACTCTCTTATAAAAACAATCAATATTCGCTTGATTTTTTGACAACCAATCCATACCCAAGATCATATTGAAATCATGCATCTCCAATAAAATTAAATCAAAAACTAAGAACAACTCATTCACCTCAACTACACACCCAGGGTATGAAATATCCGGAACAATGAAAGATCCCGTAGGCATCGAAACAACCAAAAAATAATAAAGAATTCCAGAAGAAGGTGCTAAATGACAAGCAAAACAATGTGAAATAAAAGAATAGGTGGATCAAGAATCAAAAAGCACAGTAGCAAAGACACCACAAATGGAAAGAATATCTTCTACTATAGTATCAAACAACTTAGCTTCACTTGCAGTTACTACAAACGCCTTCCCTTGAACAGCAGGCTACGATACAAGGGCTTTCTTTCGATGAGGATACTCTTTGATTTTGTGCCCCGATTGTCCACAATTAAAGCACATGCTCATCAACTTGTAACAAGGTTTATCTCCATGCAATCTCCCACAGTGCTGGTATGGACTAACTAAAGCTTGTGAGGACAGTGTGGTCTAACTACCCTTCTTCCCTGAATCAAACTACCTTACCCTCTTTGGCAATCTCCAAGAACTCACACTAGAACTAGCAGCCACACCACTTTTACCTGGCGATCTCTTCTTAATGAATTCCTCCTTTACAAGCTCTTTCTCAGGGATCAATGCACGATCCAACATCAGCATGAATCACCAGCTTCAAAGTTGCCAACTGCTTGAGGATGTCGTCTCTTAAGCGTTGGAGGAATTTGCTCACTTTTCTTTCTTCATTATCCACCATATAGGATGCGTACTGAGACAGTTCAGTGAATTTTGTGTCATACTTGGCCACCGACCGACTACCTTGCCTCAACTAAATGAACTCCTCCTCTTTCTGCTCACAGAGGCTGGATGGAAAATACTTTTCCATAAAAACTTCTTCAAACATGGGCTAGGTAATCTCATTCTCTAGCACCCCTAACATCTTCTTCTTTTTCTCCCACCAATGATGTGCTTCAACCTCTAGGTGATAGGATGCAAATAACACCCTATCCTCCTCGGGATAATGGATGACAGCAAACACCTTCTTTAGCCTCTAAAATCATGTGTCAGCTTTAACTGTGTCTGCCTCACCCATGAATTTAGGAACTCTCTCATAGACAAATCGGTCATAAGCAAATGGCCCAGGTTTGATAGGAGCTTGAACCTGTGCTAGAATAGGTACAGGAGCAAGATTTCTCTGCCTCACATTCTCAATGTTATCGGCCATTCTGCCCAACAAATTCAGATACTTCGATTCTCTATCACGCGGATGACCGCCTCCATGCATCGACCTCCGTCTAGGTGGCATTATCAACTACTAGTGTCTTTTTTGAAATAAGAATGATATGGGTTAGTTCGTGCGTCAGATACTAATTAGGAAATAACAATCTATACAATTAAACGTAACTAATAGCCTAAATAGGGCAACTAGGATAACTAAAGTTATCCGATCTAGCTTAACCTCCCTATGCCTACATCTACATATTCAGTCTAGCCTATCCTATCTTAGGCTTCTGTGTAAATTTCATATCAACCCTAAGACGTTTCTTTTTTTGATACCAACTATGATGACTGCACTTATTCTAACTAAAAATCGGTAAAATTTTGGCTTCAAAATGACCGTCAAACTATATATAAATCTGTACAAAATACTATATAATATATAAATCTCTAAAATCATCATAACATAGGATCCACAATGCCATAATATACTCATGGCAACAACATTGTATCTCTGAATACAACATCCAAACAAAGAGATGCCACTAAGTACCTGAATCAAAACATATTAACCTGCAGAAGCATATACATCCATCACATGTACGATAAAAACTAAACGATCTGTTTATCATCAATATACATGTACAACTCCATTAAAAAATACACAAAAGTGTTCTATAATATATAAAATTACAAAATCTAAGTCCACAAAATAACTCCTTCATATCCACAGCCTAGCAAACAGATTATCCCTACTCCGCCCCATTGGACATAAGCTGGTGCTCATCTGGAGGCAAGAAAAATAGTAAGGAGTGAGCTAAATGTTTAGCAAGGTACAATATAATCAAGGATAATAAGTAATATACTAAAAATAAATTAAGGAAGGGAGCTAGGAGCATGATATAGATGTATGAACATAAAGCATTATGAAATATGATTTTTAGAATTCATTTTTCTTCCATATTTATTTCTTATTCTTTTAGGTTCTAATTGATTCAGAAATATCTTTATCTTTACGAGGTAGGGCTAATAGGCCTTACCAACTAATGGTGTGGCCGAACAAGGAAAGGAATGTATATGCTTTCACACATTCTAAGGAACTACAAATGCAATTCAACACCTCGTGTGTAAGGTACGAGTTTCTAAAATACAGTAAATTCTAGTAATTAAATTGATGTAATTAAGTTTGGGATGAGTAAAATTAAAAAAAAATTAGAAAATTATCCTTAGTGTTGCAAATTATAGGGATGGGCTCGCTACAGGCTCGAGCCCAGCAGAGGGTGCCAATTCTAGTAGGTTCTAGGCTCACTGTTGGCTCGCGCCTGGATGGCAGTGCCAAATCTAGTGGCGGGAGTGCCCGATGCATGTTCTCTGTGTGCTCGTGTGCACTACGCTCGCCTACTTGGCGCTCAAGCATCAATTTGATAAATTCGCAACTGACTTATTATTTTACATTTTAAATAGGGAAGGGAGAGAGAGAGAGCAGCCACGATGAGTAGAGCATGAAGGGAGAAGAGTGGAAAAGAGAAAGGGGAGGAAATCATCACAAATTTTGACCCGATCATAATAAGGAAATTGATAAATCAGGTTGAGGCAAGTATACCTTAAGCTTTCTTCTTCCTTATTGTTGCTTTTTGGTATCTCCATTTGTGTATTATTGCTCTAATACCCTCCTCCTCTAAGATTTGTCATATATAATGTATGTTTTTTTAAATTTCTCATGATTTTATGGATAAATTTCATGTTTAAGTATAAGTATTATGATTTATGGTTCTAATTTCGTTGTTTAGCTTGTGTTACGTGTCCAATTTGTGTTCGAAAATTTTTTTCCGAACCCTAGCTTGAAAATGAAGGCATGAAATTGTTGTAAATTTTGAGTTACGAGGTAAAAATGTTATTTCGTGGATTATCTAAGCTTATTGGACAATTTTTATCTGGAATTTGCTAGAAAGTTATACTATCCAAAAATACTGAGAACTCTAAGATTATCTAAAGGCTTAGTTGCATGAATTTGAAGTAGCTTTTGAAGAATGATGAACTAAGCTATGAATTAAGAACAAGAATAACATAAGATAAGTTAAAATTGGTAAGTAACTAGACCAAGGTTTATTATTTAGTGGGTAATGTTCTTTGGCACGCCTTAGGATGTTACAGTAGTAATCGAGGATAACTCCATCCATAGAGTGATATGTGGTTCGCCTTTTCTCAGGGCGTTACTATAGATGATAAGAATTTTTGATCATTTTGTTTCTCAAGATGTAAATAAGGAGGATAAGAATGTTTGACCACCCTGTCATTGGAATGTAAATAATGAGGAACCCATGGTCTTAGATATTTGGAGTGAATACAATCTATCATGAATTATTCGCTCCCTTAGCTGGTAGGGCCTACTAGCCTGAGTCCTTTAAGAAATAAAAGTTAATCTAAAGGACAAGTTGAGCTGATTTATGATCTTCAGTATATTTTTCTGACTAAGATAAGTGAAAGAAATAATTGAAGGAAAAGATAAAAGAAACAAAAATAAGATTTTGTTTCCAAGTTCATGTTTATACATTGTTTCATACTTTTACCTTATCCATATACATTCTGATTCCTAATCCCTTCTATATCTTCCTTTCTATTCGTATTTATATTTGATATGAAAAATTGCATGTCCTTATTATTATAGTATCTTCCTGAGCAATTGGCTCATCTGTGACGGACCGGATTATTCTCCAACGAATAACCCCCATCAATGGCAACACAACTACAATCCATAATTAACAATTATGGATTCTACAGAAATTTTAGCAGAATTTCCTCTGCAACGGGACGAAACCCAAAAAATACAACTTGTTTAAAAATATCCTGTACAAGCACAAATCTAACCAAGGTAATCAATACAAGCCTACAACACAAAACACAGGATCATATAACTGCCATATCATCTATGGTTCAGTATAGTAACCCTATCTACTATACTGGGTTTAGAGAGATGTCATCTAACAAACTCAAAATCTAAGAACATTAATATAATATAAATACGGAAGTATAATTAAATCATCAAAACCTGCGGAAGCATAACAAACCATAATATAACAACAAGCCACATTCATCCATAAGTGGTTGTTTACATTCTAATATTATAAATATAACCCAATCTTCAAGCTCCGACATCCAGCTAATATCTTCAAGCTTCGATGTCCCGCAACTCCCTTCAAGCAAGTCTCTCTCTCTCTTGCTCTAACTAATCCGGCGCCGGCTAAGTGTTCTCATATGGAAGGAAAAATAGCAAGGGTGAGCGTACAGCTCAGCAAATGTAATTATAAGTCAATACTCATAGGCAAATAATAGAACTGGAATGGGGGAGATACAATTAATCTCAATAATCATGCAGCAGGAGAGGGAACAAGGAACATCTGGAATCACTGGATTCTCACGGTTACATCGATTAGGCATTATTTATTTTCATCATTATATCATCTTTGCGGACCCGGGTTAGTAGGCCATACTAACCAACGATACTAGAGAACGAGAAAAGGAATGTGTTCGCTACACATTCTAAAGCCATGGCTACATTTTAGGTCTGCAGCACTCGACCATCAGTTGCATCTCTACTATGCAATGTTTAATCAAACGGCTACATTTTAGGCCTGGAGCACTCGGCCAACACGCCCCATATCCCCCGGGTACCAGGGCAATCCTCGTTCTTCTATAGTAGTTTCCTAAAGCGTACCACAAACATCACCCGCTCCCACGAGCTGCCAGAATACGTGGCCAGGTATTTCTCGGGTTCACACCGCGATGGACATGGTAAGCTAAAGAATACTACCCCTATGAATCATGGTCCTAGTTTCAAGGTTAGTTTCAACACTTGGAGAGGAAAATCCACATTTTCCATACACATTCACAACATGGGAAATCCCATTCCCATCACATGCATCTCCATCCGGGAGATCATTCCATCACAATGCACCATGTGGATTCCCTTCTATTTACTTGCTCGGTTCACAATTTTTTGTGGGACTCAATCCTGTTATTACAATTCAATTCATGTTCACAAGAGAATTCCAAATTTCATACCTTTGATAATCATGTATCATTCTAGAAGTCTTATGAACTCGTTTCCTTGCTTCCGGTGCCCAAATACACATTTCAGGGGCTTACACTTTAACACAATATTTATACATTACTTTCATAACAATTAAAAGAGGGCAAAGCATGTAAATTTTCCATTTATTTTCGGTTGAACATTGTCAGGCCTCTTTTAGAGCATCCGGACGCCGCGAACGGTTCGATACTTGTGAAATCGGGCGTCCAGTTGATACACATGCACAATTGGGACATGGTGATTCATCTTTTGGGGTCGATTCAACATACAACGAAGGTGGAAACATACAATTTCCCCCTTTACACTCGGATGAACAGTGTCAGGGCCGATTTAGAGGGCCCGGACATCGCAATTGGGTCGAAATGTGCGAGATCGAACTCGCGGCCGACATATATACATATTTAGGACGTGGGGATTCACATCTTGAGGTCGATTTCACGATACACGGAAGGAAAATGAGAAATCCCCAATTTCATGGGTTAAGATTTTGGTGAAACCAAACCGAGTGAATCGGATACGATTCGAACAAATAACTACATATTCTTGGACCTCAAAGCATGGGCTTCATGATTCTAATGTTCACGGTGGGTATCGACACAAAATACCCAATGAAATCAAGCAAAACATCGAAAGAGAACGAAAAGTGAGTATGAGAACACTTACCTCAACGCGTGCTTTCACCTTTATAACTAGCTCTCGGACGGATTTGGACTCCAAGGCCTCGATCTCCTCTCTTCTCTCACTAGAATTGGCGGTCTCTCTCTAGAAGCTTCAGGGTTTGTGGGAAAATGAGGAAAAAGAAGCACGATGCGGCTTAAAAAGGTGCCACCGCTCGAGCGCGCCTCGAGCGAGCATCAGGCGGGCGCGATTTTGGAATTTCCGCTCGAGCGGGTGGACGAGGTTCTGGAAAACACGCTCGAGCAGAGCTCGAGCGGCAAGCTGGCGGCGCGGTTTTGGAAAACACACTAGAGCCACGGCTCGAGCACGCAACAGGCACAAGCCTGCTGGCAGCACTTCAGCAGCAGAAACCCGAATTCTTCTCAATTTTTCTTTCGATAACCAATCTTATTCTTTCCATAGGCCTAGTATTGATCATTAGCATACTAATCACCTTATCATTATCAAGTTTTTAGACCCAAAACCTCACATCATCCGATGTTATTTTATCTACTTTTTCAGATGAAACTATTGAGCTGATAACTGCTGAGAAAGAGTAAAGATAGAAATTAACTAAGGAAGATTTGTTGGACCTTGAAGACTTGGACATTTTTGGATACGTTGATATTTTGTGAACGTAATCAACTAATGTTTTGGGTGAATGTTATGTATTAAAATGGCATGGCATGTTGTATATTATTATGGATTATTGTTTTTCTTCTGCATATTATTTTATAGATATTATAATACTTTCGCATTTGATTTCGGATTTGTACAGGTTCCTAGATAGCATCTCTATTTAGATCTAACATGGTAGTTGTGAGTATTGTATTGGAGCCAGAAATGATATGGCATTTGATGTTGATCCTGTGTATGTGTTGGAGATGAAAGAATGTGATGAAATTTAAAGTCTATCTGCTCAAATATCTTATACAGGTTGTGCTATTCAGGTTTTATGTATGGTTTTTGTCCATATTTAGGGGAAGCTCTATCTAATTTTCTGCAGATATTAATGTGCTTAATTAATTATGGATTAGTTCAATTAAGTTAAGTATGATTATTGACGGCGGTTATTAGTGGATGATGACCCATTTCATCACACCGTGGTGAGCTGTATATCTTTTATCCGATATACGGGACAGTTAAACTTATGCTACCATAACCCTTGTGGCCTAAAGGTAATCCTCATGTTACTATAGTAATATCTTAAGGCATATCTGAAAATACTATCCTCTAAAATATAAAATTTTGGTCCAATTTTATGATTACTTATTCTTAGAAAAATTTCATACTCATTCATAACACTCTGTTCTCACCCTAGGAGAACAGTTCATCAAATTTGACATATCATAAAATTTTCTTCTTATACTTCTCATAATTTGTATAATTCTTATGAGTTTAAGTCTCCACATGACTTAAATTACAAGCACAAACAATATAAAACTTGAAAAAAAAAAAAATCTTATCACAATGAGCCAAGCACAACTTTAGAGCTTCCAGACGATAAATCCCCTCATAAATGGCTTATCACATTTATAAGGCAAAAACATACATAAACCCTAAATTATACCAGTAAAAATTTCAGAGTGCGGGTTAGGGTTTTCCACATGCACAAAACCGTATAAAACTATCAAATTAGATACCCAATCGATAAATAATCTTGCTCAAGATATAGGTATCGATTTTCTAAAGCTAAATTATGCAAAAATATCAAAATAAACGGGTAAAAGCATTCAAGTGTGGGGTTAGGGTTTCACGTACAAAATACCATATAAAACTTAGAAATCAGACATGAATTCAACATATATACATGCTCAATACATGGGTATTATAAAAATAAAAGTATGGACGGATATCGGGACAAAAATACCCGAAGGGATCCGAATAAAAAGTGAAACAAGAGGAAGAAAAGCATATGAATGAATTTGCCTCGACCCGATCTATAACTTTTCTAACTAGCTCTAAGTCGGAATCGGACTCAAAAGCCTAGATCTATTCCTTCTCTCTCTTCTACTTTGTGTTCTCCCTCTCTCCTCTCTCTCTAGTTTGCTTAAAAATGTCCCGGAATAAAATCCTCACGTGGTTTTATATCACGGGCTAGTGCTCAAGTGCAAGCCCGGTGCTCTTTAGGTGTGCCTAGCCTTGATCTAGTGCCTGTCGCCGGTGCTCGAGAGCCCGGTAGGTGGGGACCTGCTGGAATGGGTGCTCATGGCCTAGCCTCGAGCACCCAGTGGTCATCCCCCGCCACTTCCTCCTACTTCTTCCAAAACTTAATTTTTTCTCATGCGTTAAATATAATCTTGATTATATTATTTTAATTAATTCTAATTATGATAATTTGGAAACCGATACCTTATACTTTCTATTCCCTAAGACTGTCGGGAAAATATTTATCCATAGAGGCCTCTTACATATGCCTAAGAAATTTCATCCTCAGGCACTCCTAGAGTTCATTTCTTTATTACCCACCATTGGTCGGCCTCGCCTTCTAGCTGATGAGAGGCAAATAAAACTTCATCTCCTTTGGGACATCAGATGACTGAAAACACCTTTTTGAGCCTTCGAATCCAACTTTCTGCTTTTAGTGGATCTAGCTCTCCCAAGAACTCATGCACACGTTCATTTGCAAAATGATCATACGCTATCACCCCGGGATTTTTAGCAGCTGGGGCAGGAGCAGGAACAGGAACCGGAGCTAAGTTCTATTGACCCATAGCCTCCATAAAATTTATCATCTTTCCAAGAATATTCAGATACTCCACCTCTTGATCCTGTGGTTTTCCACCAACAAGCGTAGTTCTCCTTCTAGGTGCCATTGCTAATATTCTCTCTGAAATAACAATAATTCGGGTCAAATCACAATTCAACTCAAATATTAACTAGGACACTATACACCATGCGGTCAAACATAACTAACTAATCCTAACTCAGTCCTAGCCTAAGTGAATTAACTTAACTCAATTAAGATACTAACTAGGATAATTAGAATTATTTGATCTAACTTAATTATCCTACACCTTCATCTACTTATTTAATCTATCCTACTTTAACATAAACTTCCGTGTAATATTCAAATCAAACCTAAGGCATCTCCTTCTCTGATTTCACTTGTGATGGATCATATCCTATCCGAAAACCAGCAAGGTTCCACCTACAAAATGGCTATTAAACTTAACATAAACCTATACAAATATATACATATCACAACAATAAATATACAGGATCCAAAAGCCATAATATATTTGTGACTTCAACATCATATCTCTGGATACAATATTAGCACAGAGAGATGCCACTAAGTACTTGAATATATATCATAGAAACATGCAAAAGCATATAAAATCATCCATACATAGTGAAAACTAAATTCATTGGAAAAATCATCCATACAACCACAACACATCCACATATCTATGCAGCATATACATAAGCCCTCCATACATATGCATAAAACGAAAAAAATCATCCTCCAAGCCCAAGTTAACCCAAGAACCGTACTCCTCCTCATCGGGTATAAACACATACTCATCTAAGGGCAATAAAATAGTAAGGAATAAGTCGAATACTCAGCAAGGTATAAATACAACAAAGATAATAAGTAATATACTCAAAATAAAGCAAGGGAATGAAATAGAAGCGTAATACATGATGCATAAATATGAGGTATGATTAAATGCACTTTTAGAATACATTTAACTTTTATATCATGTTTCTGATTTCCTTTGGATACAGATATTGCATTTAAATTATTGATTCCTTTTTGCTTACCGAATCATACAGAAGTAAATACAGATGATACTACTGATACTGACAGAATAGATAACAGATTCAGATAATAATACCAATATTGATGGAATAGATAACAAATTTAAATGGCAATAATAGTACTAACATAAGAGGTAACAGATTCAGATGGTAATACTGATACTGACAGAGTAAATAACAAATTCAAATGATAATATTGGTATTTACAAAATAGATAACAGATTCTGTGAGGTTTCGGGTCTAAATACATAATAAATATGAGGTAATCAATGTGATAATAATTAATACTAGACCTATTGAACGAATGAGTATATATATCGAAAGAAAAATCAGAAAAAATAAATCGGGTTGTGGACTGCTGATGCGCTAGTAGTAGGTCGTGCCTATTGTGCGCTCGAGCGTAGGCTCAAGCGCAAAAAGCATAGTTCCAGCAGTAGGTTGCACCTCCTGTGTGCTCGATCCCAGGCTCGAGCGCAAAAGGTAGTAGCACCCCATTCGCAGTGTGCTCTAGCGTAGCCTAGCCGCTAGGACGCGCTCACCAGGAGCTCGCTAGGCGCTTGAGCGCCCGGCGATTATAAACCTGCATCCTACTTTGCGATTTTCATTTCTCCACGCAGCCAAACCATTTTATAAAGAGAGTGCCGTTTCTAGAGAGAGAAGGGAGGAGATCAAGCCGTGGAGTTCGATTTCGTCCGATAACTAGTTATGAAGAGGTAGCACGCATCGAGGCAAGTGTTTTCATACTGTCTAACTTTTCTCTTTCGATATTTTTTGTTTATCATTGGGTATTTTCATCTCGATACCCACCCAAACCATGGAAAATGTAATACTCGTAACTTGAGACTAAGAATTATGTAATTTATTATCTGATTTACTCATCGATCCGGTCGGTGGAGTACCACCAAACCCTAACCTACGGGAATCAGAGGTTTTCCATTCCCACACCACATTTTGTTAAATTGACCCTAAAATGTGAATCACCATGTCCCAAATGTATATATATGTCAGTCGTGTGATCGATCTCGCACATTTTGACCCGTTCGAGGCGTCCGAGCCCTCTAAAAGGGCACTATTACTGTTCACCCAAAATTAAAAGGGAAATTTGCATGTTTTCACCTTTATAATATGTTGAAGCGACTTCAAAATATGAATCCCCACATTCCAATTGTAAGTATATATTGATCAGGCGTCCGATTCTGCAAGAATCGACTCGTTCGCAGTGTCCATGCCCTCTAAAAGCTGCCTGACACTGTTCACCTGAAAATGGAATATAAATGTGCATGCTTTAGCTCTCTTCAATTGTGATGAAACTTATGACTAAATATTTGTGTCAAATTGTAAGCCCTGGAAATGTGTAATTGTGCACCGGAAGCAAGGAAATACGTCTTGGAGGCTTCTAAGGTGGTGTTTGACCAACGAAGGTAAGTAAAACCAAACTCTCTTGCGAGCTTGAATTGAATGGTTGAAAGATTTAAGTTCCAAAAAAAGAAAGGAACCTAGCAAGTAAGTAGAGGTAAATCCACAAGGCACGATATGGCAGATTTGATCTCCTGGATGGAGATACGTGATGGAAATGTGATTTCCCAAGTCGAAAATGCAATGGAACTATGGTGGATCTTCCCTCATGGAAAAAGTGAATCTTAATATTAGGACCATAGTTTATAGGGGTAGTACTCTCTAGCTTACCATGTACAACACGGTGAGAATTCAAGGATTACTTTGGCCGCTCTTGGGGGTGGGTGATGTTCAAGATACGCTTCAGGATACTATTGTGAAAGAATGAAAAATTACCCTAGTCTCCGGGAGATATGGGGCGTTTGAGATGGCCGAGTGCTGCAGGCCTAAAATGTAGCCAATGGTTGAGTGCTGTAGACCTAAAATGTAGCCGATGGTTGAGTGCTGCAGTCCTAAAATGTAGCCGGCTTTATAATGTGTAGCAAACACATTCCTTTCCTCGTTCTCTTGCATCGTTTGCTAGTACGACTTAGTGGCTCCGGGGTCCCCAAAGATTAACGGTAATAATGAAAGCGAATAAAACGTAACTGGTGTAAACACGTGAACTAGATAATTTTGGATGTTCTCTTTCCTCTCATGTTTCCCTTTGTCCTAAGTATTTGACTTTTCATTCAATTATTGCTTTCACTTTTACTTGCCTGTAGTTAGTAATGTATGATTTTATTTGCTGGGCTATACGCTAACTCTTACTATATATCTTTTAGATGAGAATGCATTGATGCCTGACGAAATGGAATAGGCCATAGAAGTGTGATAGACAACTTATATCACACGCAGGGCTCGGAACTGAGACTTAGATGATTTTATGTATGAAATAGGAATTTTGTTCTACTTTTGTAAACTGTATAAGACATGTATGGTGGTGATTCATGATGTTTGGTATGGATGAATAATGAATTAGTTTGCGCTGTATATTGTGGTTTTTATGCTTTCGCAAGTCTTTCTCATTGTGGTTATGATCGAGGTTCCTAGTTAGCATCTTTTCCCATTGGCATTATACTGGAGTTATGATGTCGGTGCCACCTCGGTTGATGTGGCGATTAAATCCTGTGTAGTGTGTTGAGTATTGAGACTTGTGGTTTGTTGTAAGCTGTTCTAGATTGTTGTGCAGGGTTGATTTATAGGTGTTTATATTTTGGCAAATGCTCGATTTACAAACAGAACTCTACCTAATTTTCTACAGACATTAATAATTTTAATTAGCAATGCTAATCTATTATTATGTCTGACGGAGGTTATTGAAGGAGAATAACTCAGTCCGTCGCAGATTTAGATGACATTATCGGTACTGATGAAATAGATAATAAATTTTGATGGTAATACCGGTACTGACGAAACAGATAATGGATTCAAATGGCAATACCGATATTGATAGAATATGTAATAAATTTAGATGAAAATACCAGTATTGATAGAACCGATGATGAATTTAGATGGAAATACCGATACTGATGAAATAGATAACAAATTTAGATGGCAATACCGGTGCTGATGGAATAGATAACAGATTTAGATCGCAATACTGGTACTAACGAAACAGATAATGAATTCAGATAGCAATATTGGTACTGACGGAATAGGTAACAGATTTTGATGGTAATACCGATACTGACGGAATAGATAACGGGTTTAGATGGCAATACCAATACTGACAAAATATATAGCAGATTTAGATAACTGATAACGAATATTGAATAATAAATTACAGAGTTCTAATTGCTTATCTTAAGGGAATTTTTACATTTAGTTTTTATCACTTAATTTTTACTCTGTAAAGAACGATTCATAATTCTTAACAAATTACGAAGACCCCTTCTTATGCTCTTCATATTTTTATATTTCTCGGGTATAGATACAGATAATCATATCCTTGGGTATACTGATACACATTTTCTTAGTCTTCTAAGTTTAAGTCTTCACATGACCTTAAATACATGCACAAATCAATATAGAGCTTGGAAAACTTATAAAATTCTTACCACAATGAGTCAAACATAACTCTAGAGCTTCCAGACAATAAATCCCTTTATAAACGACTCACAATATAATTTTTAAAACACATAAAATATCATATACAAGATACATGTAAATAAACATTAAATTAATAAAGTAAACACGTTCATGAGTCTAGGGTTCAAAGTTTCAAGTCCGTATTGTACATAAATCCTAAAATAAATGAGAGAAAACATTGGGTGTAGGGTTAGGATTTTGTTAGAAGCATAAAACCTCACAAAACTTAGAAATCGGATATAAAATTAACATATGTACATGCTCAAGACATGAGTTTCATAAAATACATGCTTTGGATGGAAATCAAAATAAAAATACCTAAGAGGAACGGAACGAAAAATGCAATAAGAGAAAGAAAAGTATATGGGTGCACTTACCTCAACCCGATCTACACTTCTTCAATAAGCTCTAAGCCAGAAATGAACCCGAGAGCCTCGATCTCCTCCTTCTCTCTCTCTCTTCTCCACACACTCTCTCTGTCTCCTCCCTCTCTGATCTGTGCAAAATGATGGAAGAAAGAAGTCGTGCGCACTAAAATAGTCGAATTGGGCTTCGGGCGCCCCTCTCCTTAAATTGGCGCTCAAGACAGGGCTCGTGCATGCTTCGGGCATACGGGTATCTAAAACATAATAAATTCTATTAATTGAATTGGTATAATTAAGTTTGAGATAAGTGAGATTGAAAAAATAGGAAATTTACTTAATATAGCAAATTGTAAGGCTAAGCCTGCTACAGGCTCGTGCCCAAAAGGCGGCACGGATTCTAGTAGTTGCTGCGCTCTCCGTGCGCTCGAGCCTAACAGAGGGCACCAATTCCGGTAGCTACTGAGCACACTGCTAGCTCTAGTAGGCTAGAGAGTACCGATTCCAGTATGTGTGTACGCAAAGCGCGCTCGGTATGCACTCGAGCGCGGGTGCAATTATACCCACCAACCTGATTTCGTTTTTTATTTATAAAAGGGGAGAGGAGATAGAACCAGGGAACAAACGAAGAGCATCGAAGGGAGAAAGAGGAGAAAACGAAAGGGAAAGAGATTTTGGTCGCTTTCGATCCGATCAGAGTAAGAAAAATGGTAGTTTGGGCAAAGACAAGTGTGTCTCGACCGTTATTTTTTATTTTTACTGCTTTTTAATATCTCCACTTTAACATTTATGCTCTAAAATCCATTTTTCCTAAGTTTTGTTACAAATAATACTTGATTCTCATGATTTTATGGCAAGATTTTGTGTTTGTACGTAACTATCGAGATTTATGGCTTCTATTTCATCGTTTGGCATGCATTTTATGTTTAATTTGTGTCTAAAAGTTTTGCCCTAAACCCTATCTTGAAAATAATGATATATTTGGTGGTAAAACTTTGAGAAATGAGATAAAATATAATTTGGTGTACGAGATAAGCTTGTTTGATGACCTTTGTTTGAAATTTTGTTCAAAGGCTACACTGTGGAATTTTTGAGAGCTACAGAACTATCTGAACGTTTGATTGGAATGAATTTGAAGTGTCCTTTGCTACATTATGAGTTAAGACTAAGAAATAAGAATATGAAACCTTAAGTCAATCTAAATTAGTAAGAAACTGGAGCTAAGACCATTTTATAGTTAAGTAAGGTTCTCCGGTATGCCTTAAAACGTTATGGTGGTAATTGAGGATAACTCTGTTCATGGAGTGATACATGGTCTGACTCTCCTCGAGGCATTAAATTTGGAGGATAGAGACATTTGAACTTTGAATTTTGAAAAATGAGAACCTTTGAACTTTGGTCTTGGATTATGTGGAGTGAATACAATCTATCCTCGATTATTCGCCCCTTCAACTAGTAGAGTCTACTAGTTCGAGTCTCTTTGGATAATAAAGTTAAATTTGAAGAAGAAGTGAAGTTTAAAATTGACTTATGATTTCCAACATGCTTTTGTAACGATTAATGCTTTTCTCACTTTTACATGTGAATTTTTGTTCTTTGATAATCCCATAACTTTTCTTCTATTGTATTTATTTTTTGTATGAAAATTATACTTGCATGTTTTTATGGTACCTTGTTGGGCTTCAGCTCACCCTATTTGTTTTTGCTCCCTCTCTAGATGAGACAGTAAATCTGCTACCTGATGAGTAAGAGTAAAAAAAGAATTTAGTTAAAGAAGCCTTGAGGAATCCTGAAGTCCCTTGAAGAACTTTTGGAGTTTGATTATAGTGAATGTAAATAACTAATTTTGTAGATGAAAATTATATATTTATAGTCATGGGATATTATGTTCTATGTTGGGATGTTTTGTTTTGCTTCCACAGGATTACCTTATGGATCTAGTTTTGCTTTCACTATTTTGTTTTGGATTTGTACAAGTCATATATGGCATCTCTCATTCGATCTCGAACTAGTGGATAGGATGTGTTATGTTGGAGCCATGGATACATATGGCATTTGAATGATCCTGTGTTATCTTGTGAATACCTGTTGAAGTCTTTTCTCTGTATGCTTGTCCAGGTTGTGTAAATTTTAGATTATTTGTATTGTTTTTTGTCCAATTTTAGAGACTCTACCCGATTTTCTACGGATATTTATATTATTTTATTATTGCATTAGTTTATCTGTATATTGATGGAAGTTATTAGAGGAAGATGACCCGTTCTGTCACAATTGGTATCAGAAAAAAGAGATGCCTTAGGATTAATTGATCTTAAAACGGAAGCTAAGGTTTAAATTTAAGTAAGAGTAAGTTGAAGATAGTTAAGATTAGATAGGGTGTTTAGATGTTAACCCTTAGCCTAATCCTAATTTATATTGAATTATTGTTAACCCATTTTCTCTAACATGATTTCTTAAGGTTTATTAATGTTGTGACTGCTTTTGATTATAGGATAAAAGATCGCAAGTAGAAGGGGTAGAAGAAATACTTGTGGGGGCACTAACAATCCCCAGGATCGTGAGGCCGAGTATCTAAACCTATTAGGGATGATGACAAATATTATAGAGTCAATGGAGTATCGTCACATAGCTCTGGTTCCTGCACCAGAGCTAGTCCCGATAAATCCCGCTCCGACGATGTATGATAAGTTTATGGTGGAGAGAGCACTTGAATTCTTGGGTGAACCAGATTCAATGAAGGAAGATATTTGGATATGGAGGATGAAGAAGATCTTTATGGTGATCCAATGTTCTGATCGAAAAAAAGTTACTTTTACGGCATACAAGTTGGAAGGTGAAGCAGATAGTTGGTAGTCTATGAAGAAAAGGGCGTTGGGAGTACCCGATGATGATATTACTTGGAAAATATTTGAAGAAGCTTTTATGAAAAAATATTTTCCCTCTAGCCTGCAGAATCTAAAGGAGCAAGAATTTATGCAGCTTAGGCAAGGAAATTATACTGTAGTAGAATATGATGCGAAGTTTACTAAATTGTCCTGATATACGCCGTACTTTGTGGAGAATGAATTGAGGAAGGCCAAAAAGTTCCAGCAGGGATTAAAAAACAATATTAGGAGGTAGCTAGTGACTCAGAAGCTCCAGACTTATGCAAAGATTTTAGATCGAGTCTTGATATTCGATAAGTTGGAGACTCAAAAGTTTTTTGCTAAGAGGGCAGCCAGCAGGACAAGTTAAAGTACGAGATCAAATGTAGGGCCCTCGAGGCCATCTAAAAGGGCAAAGACGGCAGATAAGGGAAAGAGTATCACTAAAGTTCAGTCAATGATGAGTTCTCAAGCATCAGTGGCTAACTATGTTTCTTGTGGGAAGAAGCACGTGGGGAAGCTCTGTTATAGAGTGTCGGGAGAATGTTATAATTATGGACAGTAGGGCCACTTGATTAAAGATTACCCACTGCCCAAGAGGCTGGAAACAAGACAGCCAACTATTTCTGCTAAAGCGTTTGCAATGACGGTATAGGACACTAAGGCATCCCCGAAAGTGGCTAAAAGTACCCTTCTTATTTGCAGAGTTTTAGCTTCAATTTTATTTGATTCTGGATCTATGAACTCCTTTATTTCTTAGAGATCCTGACCTCAAAACTTGATGATTATGGAATAATTATGTTGATAGAAATCATATTTGGGTTTAAATATAGTGAAAAATTTTGTATCGAAATAAAAAGGAGCAAAACCGGCCAAAGGGAGCATCGATGCTTGCCGTGTGCTTGAGCGCACGGTGAGGCACAATTTTACGCAAGGGCCCACTCGAAGGGTGCTCGAGGAAAGGCGGGGGCGGCGCTTGGGAATGAGAAGGGCACTCGATGGGCGCTCGAGCTCCCCATCGAGTGTCATTTTGTGAAAGGGGAGCCCTTAAGGCACACTCGAGCACCCCGATGGATATAAAAGGGAAGGCATGATTTCTTCAACATTTTAGCGACGCTCCAGTAGAGAATGGAGGGGGAGAAGAGGGAAAGGGAAAGAGGAGAAGAGGAATCTGCCCATTTTGCTCCGATCCGAGTAAAAATAACAGTAGATCAGACTCAGGCAAGTGTATTTCGGATGTTATATACCATTTTTACAGCATTTTAATATCTCAATGTTATCGTTTATGCTCCGAAAACCTTATTCTGTAATATTTGACATGAATATTGCATGAATCTCATGACTTTTGGACTAGATTTCTAGTTTATGTATGTATATTGTAACCGATAACTCTGATTTTATGATTTGGCTCACATTTTGCCTACATTTTGTGTTTGGACAGTGTAGTGCAAACCCTTGCTCGAAAAATTAAGGGTTTTTGGTTTAACTGCATGATTTTGTATATGTATTTTGAATTATAGCATCGATTTCATGAATAAACCTGTGTTTGGTGTTTGATTTAAGCCTGAAAGTTTTCTATGGAACCTAGATTGAAAATTTGGAAAATCGTGTTAGAAACTTAAAATTTTGATGATTTAAATGTAAATTGTCATATTATAACGTTTATCAAATGATTTGTATTTGAAAACTCTGCATGGAACTGCATTATCGAACTATGAAAACCTCTAAGTAGTTGTATTATCGAACTATGGAAACCTTTGAAATCGTTTGAAAGAGTAACTGAATAAAACATGGACTTGGCATTGAAATAT
This sequence comes from Nepenthes mirabilis, assembly GCA_025585075.1. Lineage (NCBI taxonomy): Eukaryota > Viridiplantae > Streptophyta > Magnoliopsida > Caryophyllales > Nepenthaceae > Nepenthes > Nepenthes mirabilis. The sequence goes on along the minus strand of JAODPA010129577.1, from coordinate 2,737 downwards.
GAGGATTTCAATTATGGTATTTCAAACAAATGCATTGAATTAAGCTAATCAGTAAGGAAACCAAACCTAGAACTATCATACAGTTAGATAACGTTCTCCAGCGTACCTTAAAACGATACAGTTACGGTAATTGAGCATACCATCGAACTATCAAACTATCAAATTGAAATGTATACTATCGAACCAGCGAACTATTAGCCTTTGATTGTGTGGATTGAACACAATCTATCCTCGATTTTTAGTCTCTCGGCTAGTAGAGTGATGGGTCCCTAGAATATCTAACTAGAATTTCTAAAGAACAAATGAGATTTGGATCTGTTTTATGGATTTCGATAAGTGTTCAAATAGAATTATACTTTTCCCCTGTTTTTCGTGATCTTTTATGTTCTGTTAATAATATCTTGGTTTTTTTGTTCTAATATAATGATATTTGGCATGAAAGCATGAACTGTGATTATCGAAACCTATTTATATCAAACCAGGCCTTCTCATACATTCTATATAGGTTCCTATTCCTTGATAGTTCTTATATTTTGGTACTTTACTGGGTTTCGGCTCACTGTTTTCTATTTTTTTCTCCAGATGAGACTGTAGAGCTAGTACCAAATGAGAGAGATAATTTGAAGTCTAGCCTGAAGACTTTTGGAGAACTGAAGTATTTTGGAGAATCTTGAAAAGACACAGTTTGAATGTAAATACTGGATTTTGTATATGGATTCTGTGTATATGGATTTAGTACATGAAATGTATGTGATGCATGTAATGAAACAAAAAATATGCTTCCGCAAGTTTACATAGTTGCTTCTGCTATGTGTTTTCTGGATTCTGTACAGGTCCTATGCGGTATCTCTTATATGTTTTTGATTTAGTGGATAGGATTATATTTGAGCCATGAATAGAAATGGCAAATTAGTGGTCCTGTGTATGTGTGTTATAAGTTAAAATGTGGTATTTGAATAGTTGTGTGTTTGTACATATTAAAATATACAAGTTGTATATTTGTGTTTTTATCCAATTTTGTATAAAACTTTACCAAAATTTCTACAGAATTACTGATCTAAATTTATGAATTCTGTACTAAATCTGTTTGACAGAGGGTCCTATAGGAATTAGGATCCATTCCGTCACAATTGGTATCAGAGAAAACAAGATGCCTTTGGAATAATCTGAATCGTATACAAAAGCTTAAGAAATGATCTTGACTGATTGAATAAATAGGTATAGGCATAGGATGAACTAAGTCTTATGTATTCTAGTTTGTCTAAGATGAAAATTGGCTTGAACTAAGACTTAGTGATTAGGTTAATTAGTGTTGAATGTAGGCTAGGCCTAGACTGATCGATGTAGTTTTAAGGATTTAGGTCGAATTATTCTATGATTGAGGCAAGATGAAGTAGTTAGGATTAGACAAAATATTTACATTTTGGCCTTAAGTGTTTAAAATTTCAAAATGCATCAACCATAACCCCTCTGTCTTACCTAATTATTTGAGGTTTATAATGCTATGCTTATTTTTGACTATAGGATTTAAGATGGCCAGTAGGAGGAATCGAAAAAATAATCATGGTGGTGTAAGTACTCTCCATGATAGGGAGGCTGCTTATGTGGACTTGTTGGAAAGGATGACTAATGTGGTGGAATATGTGGATCAGAGACATATGGCTCCGGTCCTTGTACCTGAGCTAGCTCCGACAAATCCTGCTCTGGCGATGTACGATAGATTTATAGCAGAACGAGCACTGAGAATTTTAGGTAAGCCTGATCCGGTGGAAACAAATGTTTGGCTAAAGAGAATAAAGAAGATTTTTGTTGTGATTCGGTGTACTAATCAAGAGAAAGTCACCATCGCAGTATACAAGCCGAACGGTGAAGCCAATAGCTGGTGGAGCATGAAGAAGAGGGCATTAGGAGTGCTCGATGATGAGATCTCATGGAAGATATTTGAGGATTCTTTTATAGAAAAATATTTTTCGTTCAATCTCTAAGATCAAAAGGAGCAGGAGTTCAAGAGGTTGAGATAGGAGAGTACGACGATGATGGAGTATGATGCTAAGTTCACTGAGTTGTCCCGTTTCACACCTTTTTATGTGGAGGACAAGTTAAGGAAAGTAATGAAATTTCAACAAGGGCTACGGGATAATATTAGGAAGTCACTATCGATTTTGAAGCTCTAGACTTATGCTAATATTCTTGATAGGGTGACGATTTATGAGAACGAAGCGGAGATAGAGAGATTCTTTGCAAAGAGGACTGCTAGCCGAGTGGGTATTGGCACAAATTTGAATGTGGAACTATCTAGGCCATCTAAAAAAGCAATAATGGTGGGTGTAGGGAAGAATGTTACTGAGGTTTTATCAGTGACTAGTAGTCAGGTATCAGCTACTGAGTGTGCATATTGTGGGAGAAAGCACGTAGGGAAACCTTGTAATAAAGCAATGGGAGCATGCTATAATTGAGGGAAGTGGGGTCACCTGATGAAAGATTGCCCGTTACCAATAAGGTCGGAAGTAAAGAAGTCAGCTGTCGCAGCAAGAGTATTTGCGGTGACGGTACGAGACCCTGAGACACCCCCGAAGGCGGGTAGAGACATTTCCTTACTTGTGGAATTTTGATTTCTGTCTTAATTGATTTGCAAGTTATGTATTCTCTAACTGTACGTTTGGTTGCTGGAATAGAATTATGTGGAAATAGAATAGTTATTTCAGGGAATAGAAAAGGATGGGAATAGAGTTGGAAT
>JAODPA010129576.1:0-17036 GCA_025585075.1 Nepenthes mirabilis | reverse complement strand
CCAAGTCCCATTGTTTGTCGTCACCAAAGAGAGAGAGAGAGAGAGAGAGGGGGGGGGGTGGAGAGGCAGAAAAGGCTTTCTTGGAAGCGAAAAAGCGAAACGCTACCAAATACGCAATTTCCATTTCCTCAAATCAATCACATCAAACGAACTCCAAATTTCTCGGCTTGATCGTAAATCCATTTCGATCTCTCTCATTTCTCTGTTGGACTCTCTTGCTCTCGCCTCATCGTTTTCCATAGTAAAGGGAAGAAACAGATCGACAAGGAATTAAGACCTACTTGTTGATGGGTCAAGCATTTCGCAAGCTCTTCGATGCCTTCTTCGGCAACACCGAGATGAGGGTATCTCTCTCTCTCTCTCTCTCTCTCTCTCTCAGAACCTATTTCTTGCGTTGTTATACCACTTTCTAGTAAGTATTGACATTCATTTTCTAGTTTCCTCGGTGTATAATACTTGATGTTTAGTTATTAAAGAAAACAAAAAGTTACTTGATATTCGAATTGATTAGATCTCTCTATCTTTGCTAAATTTGGAGCTTAAAATGTTAGATGTTCTCCATTTATATTCTGAATATCTCCCACTTAAATGATAACATCCGCATCGACTACTCTCACGGCACTTCATCAATGAGCTTTACGTTTTTGGGATAACCGTCCTTCCATATCCATGGGATAAGTATGTGCTTACAACAGAGAAGATAGACCTAGTATCGCCGCATGGATGGACTTCATCCGTGCTTATGGATAACGGAACTAAAAGAAAAGGTAAACTTCATAGCACCTCATCCACGGGCATCGCACTTCATTTGTGCATAGGATTAGTCGATAATGTCTTAACCATCCGAGCGATACCAATTGTTAGGACAAACTATCAAAGAGTGAGTATTATTGCATTGTTCGTGCTAACAAACGTTGGAAGTGGTCGTGTGGCACAAGTATTTGTAGGGTTTGTTCAAATGGGTTCGTTGTCTTTTTAACTCAAATGCTGTTGGTAAGGGATAATCTGAATTTATAAGTCACTATTAACTTTTTAAATCTTTTTAGAACTTTTTCAACTCACAAGTATTCTCAACAATTACATGGGCAATTGAATGACTAAGTTGATTGGCTAATTTTCTGTACGAATGAGAATCGTATGCTTTCTTCTCTTTTTGTGTTTTTAGTTATTCTATTTGTGCCTTTTTAAACTGGTGAGATACAAACCAGTATACTGTATCTTATCCAACGCAGTTTTTAAAAGCAAAATGATTAGTTAGCATACAAAAATAATAAAATTCAGTCCGAAAGAAAGAAAATTGCCTCGTTGAGCTGATATTTAAACACAGACTGTATAGTCTGTGCAAATAGGATTATATTACTTCTTGGTGAGTTTTGATCTAAACTGTTGGTATTCAGGATTTGTTAGGAATGACACTATTTGTGAATCAACTGGTTCCCGTTGAGGACCTTTTTAATTACCACTGAGGCTCTTGCTATGTCCTTGCTTGTGAATGGCGACAAAAGGAAGGTTTAAGGAGCCAGGTTAAGTTCAGTTTTTCCATGTGGAATCATCTTTTTAAGTGGCAGAGGATATTCTTGGCAAGAAACTCAGTTTTATCCTGATTGTTTGAGTGGAAAAGTTATCCACTTGATAGATCATTAAGCAGAAGGAAAATAAGCCAAACTGTTCTGTTTTATTGTTTCCTTTTTGGCCTAATTTTTAGGGCAAGATTAGAATATCTTGGAGTATTGTGTATTATTGTGCTTGCATCATAAAAAAACAGATGGTTCCCATTGAACAAGAAAAGGTATAAATATAAAAACTTTTCTACCATTTGGATTGCAGAATTTATGGATGAAATCGAGTTTTAAATTTATAGAAACCACACTGTTATACAACTAAAGGGAAAACGCCGCGCCTAAAATCATCCCAAGCGCTGCTAATGTGGCTACTAAGCTATTTCTTTGGAAAGCTCCTACTGAGATGAGAAATTCCCCGATAAAGCTGCTAGTACCAGGTGAACTCATATTGGCCAAAGTGAAAGAGAAGAAAATGGTAGAGAGATTCGGCATGGTGCTCACTGAACCTCCGTAATATCTAACAAGTCGAGTCTTATGTCGGTCATATAGAACACCAACACATAGAAAAAGGGCTGAAGAAACCAGTCCATGACTTGACATCGGTAGAATGCTACCTCCAATTCCCTGTATGTTCGATAGAGCCAAAGATTCCCCCCACTGATCAGAGTACGCCAATTACCCACCAAACCATACAAAAGAATGCTTAGCTAGTAGTGCTGTTGCCACTGATGCCTTTGTTTTAGTGCTGTTGCTACTGATGCCATTGTTTTCTTCACTATTTATTTGGAGTTGGAAATGCATATGACTATGGGTAATCTGGAGGAAGCGGAGGTTTGGTTTGCATTGGATAATGTAGCCTACCTACCATCAAGCTACCCTCCGATACCATCACATGCAAGGTAGGTCTGGATTCTAGAGTGATGGAATTTGGTAGTGGGTCTTAGGGTGGTGGTTGTTATTGTTGCCTTTGCTATTGTTGTGATGGAATTTTTAGTATACTATTGTTCATAATTATTTTATATGGATAGCTTTTCATTCATGATCTTTCTGGGGAAATTTTTTATTCATCTTCTCTTAAGTGCCAGAATATGATGCCATGTATGGTTACTTTTATGCATGACTTTTATGTAGTTTTGAAATTGTTATCTGAAATTTGGCTTTCAAATTTGATGCTTAGGTTGTGATGCTTGGCCTTGATGCTGCTGGCAAAACAACCATACTGTATAAACTGCATATTGGGGAAGTTTTGTCAACTGTTCCTACAATTGGTAGGTCACATGTACTATAAGAATTTTATTTATTGGCACAAAATGTTTCATTTAAGGTAGTCTAGGATTAAGCTGCTGCTTGTGAGTAACTATAAATAATATGCAACTTCTCTACCCCCTGCACAAAGAAGTGGATATTTTTGGCTGATTTGATTCTCAAGCTATCTTTCAGATAGAACTGATTTTTTTCTTCTTTGATTTTGTTTACTGTCAATCGTTGGTATTACATTTCTTGGCCTTTTAGTTAGATTGAGTGGCACAATCATAGGCATGTTGATGCATTCCAGTTATATTAATCATAGGAAGGATTATACTTGTAGTGCACCTTGAAGTTTTCTGATTTTACCCACAAACCTTGAATTCATTGCACAAAGCAAACTAAGGAATAATATTGCACGGTAGTGGGGAATGATTTCAAGAAGGTTGTAGGGGTCAGAGAGCTAATTGTCATAATGGATGCCATCTACCTTCATGAGCGAGGTAGGCAGGTCATCCTCATGTAAAATTATCCATTTTATGGAGATGTCACTGTGCAAATGGGTTGGTTGAACTGCATGGCTTGAAATTTATGGTTCCTTAACTTATTCATGTTTTTAACATGTAGATTTGAAATATTCCTGATGTGATAGTCTTTGCTTTTTGGTCTTGTGGCTAATATTTAACCCTAATTGAAGATGGGGTACATTAGATCCTTAAATACTATAGTTGGTTGGTTACATGGAAACAATGCCATCAGACCAATTAGTTAAATTGAAAGTAATAGCCCAGTGCATGAGGCTTCTCCCATTGTAAGCTTTAGGAGAGGGTCCAATTGATGCAATCTTACCCTAATTTTGCGGAATATTTTTGTGACTTCTGTACTATTAGAAAAGAAAGTACTGCCTGTATGAAAAGGAAATTCTTATCCACTGGAAAATATTATCCACTGACATTTATTGTAAGAAACACAGCAATGGAGGAAAATTGATCATGGGACACATATGATCCAACCAAATGGAGCCTAAGAAACGAATTCAGGTTAGGCCTTGATGCAATGCATATGGAAGATGCAAGCAAATGGTCAACTATCTATTGGGTCTGCATACCCAATATTGCATGGTCTGAATTAAAAAAATCCAGTGGCCTAGAATTGTTTGGGGAAATTTAACATCCCAAAACATAGTTTTATTAGGGAGCTGGCTATAGAACGGGGACTGATCACTGGGACTGATTGCAGAGGTTGCATAATGGAAGCAGATATCGGGTTGGTTGGGATACATTAGACAAATTAGAAGCTTGCAATAGGAGATTCTATGAATATGCAGCAAATGGTGATGCAAGAGTGTTGTCTTTATGTTCAAGAGCCATGTTTTTGGTAGCCATATGTAAACTAGGGCATGAACAAAATAATGCGATTCCAAATATACTGCTGCTGATTCAGAGATTAAGGATTTTAAGCTTTGAGGAAAAGCTGTTGTGCAGGTTTGTTGAACTCCAATATCCTATAAAAACAGTCTGACGGGCTAGCAAACCTCTTGTCATTACTACATGATTGCAATTGAGGTTGGTCTGGGACTCCCTAACTGCTACTTGGCTATGCCTAAAGAAGCATTGTCCTTTAATACCCTTGACTTGGGTTATGTGTAAATATTGTTTGATGAATCCACTGCCAGACAAAGTTAGATGAGAAATTGGCAAAGGTTAGTAAAATAATCTGAAGAACTTGGACATGAAGAAAGGAGAATTTGGGAGATGAAGAGACTAAGATTATACTATGAAATATTGCAATAAATTATATCATTTCTAAAATGAGTGCTATGACTCATATTTACAGATTCTACAGCTTCACTACATGTAAAACACTTCTGCACCTAGGACCTGATACTGGTATATCTTCCTTCACAATGTCGTTTTAACATTGATGTGTTTTTGGCGGAGGGGCCCCTGGAGGAAAATGTAAAACAATTCTTTATAGGTAAGCAAACTGTTGTTCCCAAACATCCAAAAATGAAGATGTTTTTTTCCACAAACATTTAGTCCCCCAGACTTATTTTTTTAAAAATAGAAAATAAATCCAAAGAGCCTTCGGCCTTATCGATGCTGTTGGCTTCATTATCTTGGATTGGTGCTTCATAAACAGTTTATTGTCCTATACATCCACCTTTGCCAGACTACCGGCAGTCAAGAATCGGTATCCAAGGATTAGTGATTTGGGTTGTAACATTCCTTTGATCTCTTTTGGCTCACATCAATGTTTAGAAGTTTGTTTCTGTTTTAAGAGCAAGTCAACACCTTGAAAGCTAGTAGACCTGCAAATAATTTGAAATAAAATTTGAAAGACGTGATCTTGGAAAAAATGCTTGTTGGCATAACACCTAGGTTCACATTTGTCTCCTGCAAGCTATCTATTTTGAGTTATATAATTGAATGATTTGTTCAATAGCCTTAGCTAAAATAATCAATCATTCAGTTATCTTATCTAAAATAATCATGTATGCACGTTGCTACATCCTATGGGAAGGTTCAATTTTTTGATATTTTCTTGCTGCATTGCAGACTTGTTCATAGAATGTGAGTATGGCACTACACATGAAACTCTTAAAAGAGCCTTTCTACTATGTCCGGTTAAGGTTGACCATAACCCCATTTTATTGGAGTCTTGTGTACTGGCCACTAGGTCATCCCTTTTGTTGCATACTTGATACGAATCATCATTTAAGAAATGTGTTCTCCCTATTAAATTGGTGAAAATTAAGATATTTTCTCCTTGCGCCATGCTAGTGCTAGACTATTCATGTTCTATCTATAGATTCAGCTATCTATATCCACCCATCCTTTGTTTTGAGTAACTGCAGAATTAAAGTAAGAATTTAAGCACACACGAATTAACGAATTTACATAATTCACTCTGGGATGAGAGTTACGTTACAAGATATAGTGGTTTCACTATTTGTAAAGGAGTATAAGTGATGGAAATAACTTGTTCACATTTTCTTGCCAAGCACATTTGATTGTTTAGTGAAAACCTAAACACCCCAAATCTGGAACCACCTCAAAAAACAGCACACAGTTAATGCACTGCTGCCTTGGCAGATTTTTGAATCATTGTTAAGTGTTTTTTTTTGTTGGTGGATATTAGCTCTCTTGGACACTCCATATATATATATATATAAGTGCAATTAAAAGAGTTAATGCTAATGTGTAGTTCCTAGGTGTAATAATTGAGGCATTAACAATGAATACATGGTTTATATTCTTTTCATCAAAGCCATCATCAGTACTCCTCTAATCCGTATGGTAGCCATCAATGCATTACAATCTTCCATGGATCATCAATGACAACAATCCATGCTTGACATTAATTGGGTACATGGAGCGCATTCTCCTAGATGAACTCATTGATAAAGAGTAATGGGAGGAGTAATAGCTTCACAATTCTTTACGTTAACAAGAGTAATGTTGATTGTAATTAATCCTCATTCCAACAAATCATCCTAATAGTGCATTTAATTCATGGGACGAAGATGGACAAAATCCGAGAAAAAATTGAATTTCACACCCAAGATTGTCTTCGTTGGCTTGTTTGCGGGAATTCTCGCTTATATGGATCTCTATGCACTACTAACTCTCGGAGAAAATGTCATCGGCCCTGAACATGCTGGGTTTTTGAAGGGTAGACCTGTTTCGTGGCGAGATACAAGATGCTCTCACTGTCTTAGAAAATCTGCTTGTGGTCTTACTCGAGTCAGAGCTCACCCAACAAATTGGCCGATCATATAGAATCCTTCCTGACTTCAGCTCTTGCCATGTACTCAGCTTCAACGATGGAAAGGGAAATCGTTGAATGGAGCATAGACTTCCAACTGAGAGGTCCACTGGCAAGTGTGAAAATGAATCCAAATGTCCATCTACTATTGTCAAGGTTCTTTGCAAAATCAGTATCAACAAAACTAACAACACGATCTTTGTTAGCCAAGTCTCTTTCTAAAATTAAGCCATAATTTTGTGTGTCTTTCAAATACTGAAGAATCCATATAATCATGAGCCACTGCGGTTTCTCCGGATTAGCCATAAACCTACCTACAACACTAATGTCATGTGAAAGATCCGATCGGGTGCACATCATAAAATATGTTAAGCTACCGACTACAATAGAATACAGAACTTTTGCCATTTCATCTTTTTCTTCATTATTTCATGGTGCTTGATTTGTAGAAAGTTTAAAATGCCTGGCTAATAGAGTAGAAATAAACTTGCACTTATCAATATTAAATCTCTTGAGAAATTTCTGAATATATTGAGTTTGAGATAAACTCAGTTTTCCCACAACTATGCCCCCTTGGATTTCTATTCTTAGAATTTTCTTAGCCACTCCGAGATATTTCATCTTAAATTCTTTGTTTAATTGTATTTTCAAAAAATTAATGTCAGAAATATTTTTAGCTGCAATTAACATGTCAACGACATAAATCACCAAATAAATGAACGAATTATTGAGAAGCTTTCAAAAATATATGCCCCAATTGTACTCACTTAGAATAAAGCTGGCCTTACTCATAAACAAATCAAAGCATTTATACCACTGTCTTAGAGATTATGTAGAGGGACTTTTTTAATCTGCACATGAACTCTTCTTTTCTTTTAGATTTGAACCCATTGGGTTGACCTATATGGATCTCCTCTTCAAGCTCTCCTCGTAAGAATGCAGCGTTGACATTTAGTTGTTCAAGCTCAAAATCACGCAAAGCAACCAAAGCCAAAAGGTTACAAATGGATGTATTTCTTGATACGGGAGAATAAATTTCAGAGAAATTGATACCTTTCCTTTGGGTGTATCCATTAGCAACAAGCCGTGCCTTGTAGGTGTCATTGGATTTTCTTTTGTACACCCATTATGACGGTTTTACCTTCTGGTAACCTAACAATATCTCTCATCTTATTTTTGTGGAGAGATTGCATTTCATCACCCATTGCATCCATCCACTTGTCCGACCTTGGATCGGCCATGGCTGCTTTGAAGTTGTTTGGCTTTCCATGTTTGGCCAACATGGTGTAGGCAACCATGTCTAGGATTTTCCTTTGCTACTGTATCCATTGGGACATCCAATTTTTGTACATTTGCAAATAATTTTCATCAGAGTCATGAGGAAAATCCAAATCTGAAATTTCAGATTCACTTTCCAAGTCTGCATGCTGTCCAGTGACAGCATCCTCCTCCTGAAACTGTCCAGGCACAGATTTATCATCATAATGAATCTGTCCAGTAGCAATTTTTGCCTCTTTTTCAAACTGTTGACGCTGTTATTCTGTCCTGGCAGATTTCAGCATTGAATCTGTTCACACTGTTGGTGTGGATTGTTTTCACTTTTCTATCTTTTCTCCACCATGGCCTGCCGCTGCTTAGAAGTTTCAAATATCTTAGATTTGGATTTAATTGTGTAAATCCATACCTTTATTGAAATGTCATCAATAAAAGAAAGCAAGTAATTAAATCTTCCCTTCAACGGAACTTGCAAAGGACCCCAAATATCCGAATGGATGTAATCAATTATGCCTTTCTTGGTGTGAGTCAATGTGCGAAAAGTTACTTGCTGATGTTTTCTGAAAACACTATTGAAAAGCCTACTTTACAAGACTTGATACCCTTTAGAAGGTTTTGCTTATGAAGCTCTTCAAGTACGCGCTCACTCGTATATGCCCAAGACACATATGCCATAACTGCATTTGATCATTCTCATTAGTAATAGTGTTGGAAGCTCCGCCTGAAATGGTACTTACTAAGAACTTGTAGAGATTCTAAACTCTATTTGTTCTCATCAACATGAGTGCTCCCTTCATTATTTTCAATGAGCTGTTATCTATGACAATTTTTTGCATCCCAAAGAATCGAGAACACCCAATGAAATCAAATTTCTTTTAAGATATGGGACATAACTAATGTCAGTTAGTATTTTTGAAATTTCATCAAACATCATAATTTTGATGTTTTCCAATCCTGATTGTTTCACACGCGTCATTATTGCCCATAAAAGCTATACCACCGGTTTAAGTTTGGTACATAAAAAATAAATCCTTGTTCAGGCTCATATGAAATGAGCGCCTGGAATCAAGAATACATGTGTTCGACAAATTTCATAAGGAAGTGGGGAGAACAATATGCTCCAAATTTTACTCGGAGCTCTCAGTCAAACTGACAGTTTTTGGGCTTTGACTCCTTGTTTTCTTTTTTTTTTTAAGCTTCCAACAATCATTTTTAATGTGAGCCGGCTTATTACTATAATTGTACTTAATGACGTATTATTCCTCGACTTGGATCTTGGATGGAAAATCAGAGCTATCCCTTGTTTCAAGGTCCATGGCTTGGCTGTTCGAAATCGGCTTTCGGACAATTTCTTTCAATAGCAAAGCTACAGTCATGTCATCCAAAACTATGATCTATTTGCCATAAGTTAGTGCGGTTACAATACAATGATAAGAAGCGAGTAGAAAACATAAAAGCAGTAAAGTTTTATCTTCATTATCGATCTTACTTTACCGATCCTTCTTCCATTCCATATAAGGAATCCTCTTCTAGTTAAAATAAAAATAGTTAGCTCATTTACAGATTCCTCCAAGACATTGATGCTTAACAATCAACAAGGAAGTTTGTTCAAATTGTTAAAGTGTTTATGGACTGGTATACCTTCTTTCATTTCAAGTGTGTAAAGTTGCCACTTCAAATAAAGTCGGTTCGTGAGAAATCTCATCATGTAAAGACTCTCCAACTTTGCCCACAACTTATCTGCCAAATTCTCCTTGGCAACATTATATAGAACGTCGTCAGTTAGGTGTAGCCGCATTGTTCCCATAACACGGAGATTAGGATCCTTCCAATCCTCGTCGGAAGTGGAGGCCTTGGCCATTCTTCCTTTTAGGATTTTGTGGAATCCTTATTGAACAAGTAAATTGTTAACTTGATTTGCCACAAACTGAAGTTGTTTTTATAGTCAAACTTTGCTAGTGCGAACTTGGCATTTGAAATTCTTGATGCTATTTTTGGATTAAAACTCTTTGATATCAATTTGTTTGAGTGACAGTGGAATTAGGGAAAAAATTCAAGTATACACGAGACAATGTATTTATGTGGTTCACTTTTGGGATCAAAGGTATGTCCACAGGTGCAAGATATAGTTGTTTCACTATATTCAAAAGAGTATAAGTGATGAAAATAACCTTGTCACACTGTCTTGCCTAGAATACTCGGTTGTTTCATAAAAACCGGAACACCCCAAATCTGGAACCATCTCCAAAAACAGTACACCTTAATGCACTGTTGTCCTGGCAGATTCTTGAATCACTGCTAAGTATTTTTTTTGGTGGATATTAACTCTCTAGCATGCTTCTCTATATGGAGATACATGTGCAATCAAAAGAGTTATTGCTTATATGTAGTTCCTAGGTGTAATAAAAGAGAAATTAACTATGGATACATGGTTCATACTCTTGTCATCAAAGCTGTCATTAATACTCCTTTAATCCCCCATGGTAGACATCAATGCATTGCAATCTGCCATAGATCATTAGTGACAACACAACAATCATGCTTGACATTAATTGGGTGCATGGAGGACATCCTCCTGGATGAACTCATTGATGAAGAGTAATGGAGGAGTAATGGCTTCACATCATTATCCTGCTTGGTGATATATTTTGACATTTTCCTGGAAATTTGAATCTCTTTCTCCTATGTCCATGGTTATTGCTTTTAGTCATTGTTGTTGAGCTTTTTCAATTGACGAGTTGCATATTCTTTCCCTAGACTTGTGAATTTGGTCTCCTTTCTGCCCCTTAATTTTATAGGTCCCAGTATGTCCCTAGTTTCACTGTTGTTCTTACATCTCTGAACCTGTATTATGCTGCATTATGAGGACAATTCACTATTTCTTAATCTAATCATTTCTAGACAAATGCATATCTGGACCAACTGTGATGATTAGTCCTCTTGCTTAGCATACTGTGCTTTGTAAGATTGTTATATGTTGACATTAAGCTTGCACTTTACAAAAGGCACGGAAATTGTCTTTCTGCAATGCAGATTTAAGGTTGCAAACATCCAACTCTCCCAAACCCCATGATATGCTTCGAGCCCTGGCACCATTGACACTTTCTCCAAATGTGCAGCTGTAAAATTGCTTTTGTAAGATTTTGAAGATTATTATCTTGTGACTAAATAGCTAGAAAAGTCCAAATGGGTATGTAGTCTTTTATTCCATTGGAGAGGTGAAAATTGTGAATTTAGAGAAATACTATTGTGTTAGTTTGATGATAAAGGGGACTTGAAAAAACCTGATAAGTTCCATTTAAATTGTTGCTGCAGTAGGGGGAAAAAGTAAAGTTGATTTTGTCCTACTCGTCCTGGCAAATGAACTCCATTCTAAAAAAAAAAGGTAAAAGGGAAAAAAAAGAACACAAAACTGCTAAGTTTTGTTGCGTTTGATTACAATCACCTGCCAGATGTTGGGTGCTGGATGAGCTTTAAAGGGTATACCTTTTGTCTGGTTCTATTTGCCCCCTTGTATTGATGTTGTTTCTGTTTGCATATTTCCTTTTAAACTTATTAACATTTGGTGGATTTTTCATATGGTCACATGATAATTAAATGGATTGGATTTCCAACTACTGAGCTGAAAACTAATATTATTCTGGTTTCATAGGTTTCAATGTGGAGAAGGTTCAGTATAAGAATGTGATATTCACAGTATGGGATGTTGGTGGACAAGAGAAACTAAGACCACTCTGGAGGCACTACTTCAATAATACAGATGGACTGGTAGAAATTCCCTGATATGCTTTTGGGATAAAGATTCTTTGTGGGCGTTGTTTCTTCTGCTACTTGTACTTTCTGAAGCATAAATGTCGTAGCAATTAAGAACTTGGTTTATCATTGTTTCAGCATCACATTTAGCTGCATGAGTGGATTTTTCCTCTTCTTGCATGGGTACATTGCATGACTATCCATTTGTTTTGGTATCTGCAGATCTATGTTGTTGATTCCTTGGACAGAGAGCGAATCGGGAAAGCAAAGGCGGAGTTTCAGGTGACGTCTATTGTATGTTTTGGCTTGCAAAGGCTACAGTTTTAAGTTCTTGAAATAACATATTTATTCCCATTTCAGGCTATCATCAGTGATCCTTTCATGTTGAACAGTGTTGTCTTGGTATTTGCAAATAAGCAAGATATGGTATGCTGTTAATTCTCCCTGCTATCCTTCCAATGTTCTGTTAGGATTACATGTGATTTGACAACTCTGTTCAGTGTGTTCACTGCTATGATTTACTAATACAGGTGGGGTATTTATGATTATTTGTGTGAGGTAATGGAAAATGATACACATTGTAGGATAGCATTGGAAGCAGGCAGAATCAAGATTTTCTGTGGTGATTTGCAAGTTATTTGTCTTAATTGTTAAGCAAATTTCATTGAATCTGATGGGATCAGGGAGATTTGCAATCCAATTTGACTAAAAAGGCAGTCCATATATCCCATCTCTTAAAGCCAACGTCCAAATGAGTTTTTCAGAAGAGGCCAGACGTAGAGAAATATGTCACATATGATCTGCTTTGAGCAAAATGTACAAAATTTAAATAATTACTTTGGGCCACAAACCTGTGGCTTTTGACCTACAGTTGAGGTTTTTGGCTTTTAATTCCTTGGAATTCGTTTCCATGAATTGAAGTTTTCCAAGAATGTCAAATGCCATGTGCCGAGGGACTAGTAAAAGTTTTAGTAAAACTTGAAGGTGAAAGGATAGGGCTTGGGAAGTTGTAGTGTTATAAGTGAATCCCTCGACCAAGTTGAGTACATTTCCTCTTTGCTCTTTTTCTAATCTCTGATGCTAATAGAGCTGTGAGGTTGAATATCATCACTTGTACAGAAAGGAGCCATGACACCAATGGAAGTATGCGAAGGGCTAGGTCTTTTTGGTCTCAAGAATAGAAGATGGCACATCCAAGGGACTTGTGCTCTTAGAGGAGATGGCCTCTACGAGGGCTTGGACTGGTTAGCCAGCACCCTTAAGGAGGTAAAAGCAGCTGGGTACTCTTCACTTGGCGCTTCATCCTTCTAAATTTAGCAGGTCTGTGTATGATCGAAACACTCATATCGACTTGTTATTTCAAGTTTTAGTTCATGGATAAGCTTTTTTGACAGTTGGATTAGTACTCAGATTGCATGGACACTAGTAAACTCATTGCTAAACAAACTGCTCATTCTTATGCAAGCTCAGTAGCATTTTCTGCTTATTCATAACTTGGTGATGCTCTTTCTGGCAGGCTATCCTGACACATCATTGGAAAAGTTAGGCTTTACATTCAGGAAAGTAATGTAGGAGAATTTGTATTTGGCGAAAGCCACTGTTGCTCAGTTTGTTTTTACTCCCCTGCTTTTTTTGGCATTTTTACCTTAAAGGTGCCTTAAATGTGATGTATATGTACAAGCTGAGGTTAAAACTATGGATAGCTACCTGCTCCGTGTTCCTAAGAATTCTGGTTTTGTGTTCTGATATATTTTATGCACACTTGTCATACTGGAAATTCATAGATTGTGTATTGTGAATTTGTTGTCTTCTTCGGCTGATGTGTTAGAATTCAAATCGTGCCCTGTAAATTTTCACATAATTTTTCTTGTATCCTTAAATATTTTTTAAAATTTAGGTGAATTTAGTTTGGTTTTAATATTATAGATAAATTAGATATGCTATTCTAAAAGTTAGGATACTTTCAATTTGTACTAGTGTTTTTAATAGTGGAAATTCATAGATTGTGTTTTGTGAATTTGTTGCCTTCAGCTGAGATGTGTTAGAATTCAAATTGTGCCCTGTAAATTTTCATATAATTTTTCTCATATCTTTAAATATTTTTAAAAATTTAAGTGAATTTAGTTTGATTTTAACATTATAGATAAATTAGATATGCTATTCTAAAAGTTAGGAGACCTTCAATTTGTATTAATGTTAAAAGCCAAAAGGCTCTCCATGTACAAGAATGAATTCAAGAATTCTTCTATATCTAATTGTTGTTTGTTATTTGATTCTCGTATTTTAATAATTTTAACTGGTGATTTATTTAAGTCTGACATACTTGATATTGAATGTTTTCTTGTCATTGCATTTCGAGATCAACTTTCACACTTAGAGTGTGTGTGTTTGGGGGTTAACTTGGCCGGCGTCCGGCTTCCAACATACTGCATATGCATTTTGATCTATAAAATTCAGTCCATGACACAGCGCTCGTTTCAAGTTGGTGCCAGTCTCATCAAACTTGGGATGCTATATATAGTTGCTGCGGAAGGAGGTATCCCTTAATCTTCTAGCCCCTTTTATAGCATCTGTTATCAAATATGACTACCAAAAATCACTGAACTGACAAATGCTTTCAATCACATCCCGCAAATAACAACAATTGCTTCATTCGTCAAAGTAGCAGTCCCTATGGGCTGAAAAAAGCCCAGATTCCCCGCAACAATATCCAAATTCTAGTGTAACATGTGTGAAATTAGCTTATACATATGGACAGGTGATGTTGAAAAGTGGTCAAGCTCTTGTACACTGGAGGTGTTTAAAGGGATAAGGTTTTTACTGAAAGGAATTAACACATTTGGAAGTGCAAATTGAGGCAATTTTTTTTTTTTTCATTGGAAAACTATTTTATGATTATGAAAAGTAAAGGGGGCATGTTTATTTCTCTATTTTGGGGTTTTCTATTTCCATCACCCCCCACGCTACCCTGGGGCACTGCTGTAAACTTACTGCTACATACTCAAAAGCCTGCAAATAGAAGAGCTGAGCCACCGTGGGATCATGTTCAGCTAATTATGGAGATGCTCACCATAATTCATGCCCCTGTACTTGGCTGGATTTTCTTCCTGAACTAGCTTGGGATATGGCCCGATGAGACCCTATCCAACAGCGGCTCTGGTAGTACTAGCCACGGCATTATTGTGACTCTCTTTCCTTGAATGTCTTTCTTTGACGTTCCATCATCTATTTCTCTACACATTTAACAAATCTCGTTCTAACACAGCTTTGTAGCTTTTGGTTATTAAATTCCATAATAAGGGTGAACCAGAACCAAGTGCCTTGCGAAAATAGCAGTACCATCACCACCAGCTGCCTCTTCTTCCTCCTCTAGCTGCTGCCCTTCAAGCCCTTCCTCTTTTTATGATGAATACTAGCTTATTAGCAGCTTTTCTCATGTCCTTCATTTGCCTTCCAGCAAACGTCATAAAACTTCATACCGACAAGTGGAACTTCCTTTTCGGCTAAATAGTTATGTCAGTATACTTGAGAAGAACGTTTTTCTACAATATGTGTCAAGCTTTTTTTTTTTTGGGGGGTGGGGGTTGGTTTGGGTTGGTCAAGTGGGAGCCATTTCATTACTCTGTGAACACTAAAGAATTGCTGAAGAATAAGGCATCAGCATCAGTTGCCGCGGCTGCTGCCTATGACAACAGAACAACACGGAAAGCATTTGCATAGTACTATCTTTAAGTCTTAACTGTTTGCCAATGAACCTGGTTTCTTAATTGTTCCCTGGGGCAAATGTGGCCGATGTCTTGGCCAACCCGTCTTTGGTTGTTCCATCGGCGTCAACAAATCTCAGCCCACGTTTTCTCGTGCTCTTGGGAATCTTTATTCAAGAAGTTCAGCACATTTTCCAAGGTGCAGAAGCTATTATTCAAGAATGTACAACAACAAATTTTTATATCTTAGTAATGCGTATATAATTTGTATTTATTGAAAAGTCCTTATTTTTTTTATGTTCTATTGTCTAACAGCTACATTCATTTTATCTTTTTCTAATGGATATATTCCTTTTATATGTTTCTAACGGTTATTTTTCAGCCTATAAATATAAAATATATTCTCTATAAGTTTCTTCAAGGTATCACTAAACTTCTAGAGTAGCTTTCATTGTATCTTTAAAACCTTCTAAGAGCATATAACCTTTGTTTTAATATCACTTATGCAAATAAAGTGGCTATTGAGAAAGCATTGAGAGAATCGGCAAGTCATGAATTTATCTAATTCAAGCCACAATATGCTACTATTGGCAGCTGAGCAAGCAAAGCCAGTGATGGATGCCTTATGCATACTTCTATATATATAATCATATCAGAGGGCACTAAATGTTGGCCCAAGAATATTTATCAGGCAACCCAATGTATGCAGATGAGCGATTTTGAAGGAAGTTTCACATAAACTATGATATATTTCTTCAAATTTATGGTGCTATTTAAGCTCATGATGCTTACCTCTGATAGCAGCCAGCCGTTGCTAGGATGTCCTGCTTGTGCTTTCTCAAAAAAATTGTCGCATTAGTTCAAATGCTAGCATATGGGGTACCTGGTGATTGGCTTGATGATTACTTTAGGATTGAAAATAGCACAGTAACTAATCATATAAAGAAATTATGTAAAACTATGATTAAGAAATTACTTGAGGAGACCTACTTTTTCTGACATAGAAATAATGCTTCAAGTTGGAGAAGATTGTGGATCTCCAAGATTACTGGGGAGCATTGATTATATACGTTGGAAGTGGAAGAATTGTCCATTCAAAAGCGCAGGAAACTGAATCACTTAATGATATCAACGTTTTAGAGCAATCACGTCCTTTAAGACCTTTATTTAAGGAATGCTCATCTAGCCAACTACAGAATAAATGGTGAGAAAGACGACAAGGCATAAACTATCTTGCAGGTAGTATATATTCTCAATGGTCAATATCATGAAATCAATATCACAACCAATTTCAACAAAGGAGCATCACTTTGCAAATTGTCAGGACAACGTAAAGAAGAATGTCAAACACGCATTTGGTGTTCTTCAATCATGCTTTGTCATTATTCGAGGGCCGACAAGATATCATGACCCAGAGTGTTTTGCAATATTAGGCTTGCAAGTATTATAGTGCAAAATATAACGGCTGAGGATGAACATAACTCATCAAATGGTTGAGAATAAACAAAATTTGACTTATCCCGGACAATTCTCGTGAGAATATGTCACATCAAAGGTCTAATATAAAATACACAAGTTTCACTGAAACTCACCAAAGGCTTCAGGATAGGGAACATCTATGAGCAATGCATGAAAATGAATAATGTAACGCTTTCATAAAGCAATCATTTCAGCAGGCAAAACGAACAATCAAGCAACTCTTCTTGAGCAACCTGTGGGCCATTTATAT
>JAODPA010129565.1:0-17037 GCA_025585075.1 Nepenthes mirabilis | reverse complement strand
CAATACTACTCATATTATAAGTTTCCAATCAATTTTATTAAAAATGATGTGGCAACTGTTATGCAGGCCCTTTCAGCCTAAAAAAGTGGGGAAAAAAAAGTCACTCAACGAGTGCCACATCATATTTTAAGTAAAATTATAGTAAACTTATAGTAAAAGTAGTATTTTTTTTATATGCAAAATGCTAGGCATCGTGGGTGTCACAAGCATCTCGGGTCTCCTGGGTGATCCTCCTAAAATCATCATTCTCCCTGTGGAGATGTTCGATCTTTGTCTGGAGGATGTTGATCATAGTTCTTGCGCTCATCACCTCAATCTTCAGGGATTCCTTCTCGATAGAAATCCTATAGATTTCGTTCCGCAGATCCTCAAAGAGTTTCACATAGCTAGGAGGCACATTGATGTCGATGATATTAATTGGAGGATGAGCAGGCGTCTCTTTCGGCTCAAGGAGAGGAAACTCCAAGATGGTGGATGGAAAATTGGTTGTTCCCGATGAGGATGAGCATGGGCCGTGAGTTCTCGTGGTCGAGATCTCCGAAGCATTAGAATGACAAGAATCCCGCTCATGCCTTAATCTTTTACTGGGCGAGAGTGGGAAAGGCTCAGGATCAGCAGCAGCAGCTACGGGGCAATCCTCGGGCCTCTCGATCTTGCAGAGAGGGTGAATATTTTGAGTCTCCCTTGAGAGCACACTACTAGCAGCACGAGCTGCATCAGAGTTGTTAGATTGAGTAGAATCCTGCAACAGCTGAAGAACACTGAAAGGTGTGCAACTTCAAAGAGTAGAATAAACAAATGAAGGTAAGAAGGGAGTTTTACCTCAACTAACGGGTAAATTTGGTCTCGAGGAAGGCATACATATGTCTAATAAACTGGCAAATTTGGTTTACTACGAAGCTATATTAACCTTCTCAGAACACAAGCACATTTTGCTGTTACACAGTTTTTTGACAGGAAATACTATTCTTAATACTAGTTTACTACAAGTCTCAAAAAATATGATGTGGTACTTGTTAGATGGTCTTTTTTTTCTTTATAAGATTATAGTAAACTTGTAGTATTAATAGTGTTGCTATTTTAAAATACTAAATACAAAGGGATACCCTCGGACTACGTAGCATTCATATCTTCATCTATTTTTTGTATGGGCATATTAATGTAGATGAATGGATTAGATATTATGTCATCCGAAGATATTCTCAGAGTATCTAAAGGGTGTCCCACAGCGCCACTCAAATTTCAAGGGAATATAACGGTAGACATGGGGAATAAAACCTGAAACATAAATTACTAAGCATAGACCATAAACTGCTGAATAAGAGAACATGATTCTGCAAAATAAACAACATGATTTAGTACCAAAAATAAAAGACAAAATCAGTGTATAATATGCAGAGAATTGTCTAGATTATAGAATTAAGATATGCAGCTTCTTTTGATTCTATATCTTTTACTACTAGTTGTTCATGCTGTTTCTATATACGCATCTTCAAAATTGTTTTCTCCGTTAATGCATTGAATATTCTGGTCCTCCAATTTAAGTAAAATGGAGCAAAACGTTTTAGTTTAAAACAGTTTGGTCCTGTTAAGAGACTAATGAAGAGGCCAATTCAAGTTACGAAGTAACTTTAAGTTGGAAGCATGTCACAGCAGAAGACATGCTCTGACATTCAACTTAAAGGTGATAACGGATCCTTTTCTTATCCACTGCTTGAATGTACATGCTCTGCTCTCAAAATGCAGAGAGATTTGCGAATTGGCTGAATAGGGCCGTTGATCGGTGGTATGTGATCGAATAAAAAAGGCATTCTTGGATCCAATGGCTAAGGCTGACTTTGTTATCATCCTTTATTTTTCCACTTGCTTCTTCCATTTTATCTCCTCATGCCAAACATAGGAGACAGGGAAAACAATCACAGTTCTTCTCTACAGCATATACCATATATGAATAACTTGAGATTGTGCACTCAACTGAAAACTTAAGCCATACCCCCATCAAAGGAAATAATTTTTTGCCCGTCTTTTCCTACCTTCCCTCTTAGAGAGAGTCACAAACGATAAATACTAAAGGAGGACGGGTTCATAGATCCGAATAATAGGACACAAGTCCTTGTTGATTGTCATGTTTTTAATTTCCCTGAATTTCTTAGAATATCTAGAAGTTGTAAATTGTAGTAAAATAGTTTGAATTGCACACTATTTGCTACCTTAGTTGCTTCATTATGATTCAAAGTTGCATTATCTGCATCTAAATCATTTGGTAAGTTAATTACATATTTTTTTAAAAAATCAACCATTTCAAAATATATCAAACATACTTCAATGATTTTCACCCAACATTCTTGATTTGTACACTCTTATGGCCTTTGATTCTGCCAATATAAAGATAAAACCAATAAATCATGCCCTTGATGACTGAAACACCAAAGAGAGGTGAGAGCCCAGAGTATAACAGAAGTTACTCTTTCTTTTTCTGTCAAGTGAGATTTGGGGAACAAGCCCCTTTGCTCTCACAGAAAAACAGAAGCATCCATGTTTGTGAAAATTGTCAAGAGTGAAAGAAAGTTACAAAATCACTGTTCTAAATTATAAATTAATAGTTGTTACTCTACTTTTCATCCATAATGTGACATAGCTTCAAAAGAATACTAATTAAGAGAGCATAAAGATCAAAGAGCCACATAATCTTTTCGGATGTAGCAATTCACCAAGCAGTTGCTCTGCAGATTCAGTAATCAAAATGGAAAGGAAAAAATGAAATAAAATATCAGTTCTCCAAATTAAGGTTCCTAGTCTTATCAAAGATCAAGAATGATTACCCATTGCACTAAGCTTCCTACATTGCAACATAACAAAGAAGAGAGCTGATCCAGTTAGCACTCACCTCAACACGTGCACCATCATTTCCAGGAGCGTCATCCTCAGCCTCTTCCCCAGGGACAAACACGGGCACATCTTTGTCCCATTCCTCCTCCACAAAAGGCCCATATTGCTCCCCAGGCTTGAATCCAGGACCACTCTTCTTCAGAATTTTGCATAACAGATAAGCATCCTACCCATCCAAAAGCAAGAAATAATTTCTAGGCAAATGGAATTTGAAATAATAAATCAGTGGAACAAGCGTGACTTTACATCAACAATTAGAAGAGTCTCATAAGCATGCATTGTTTACCATTATTTACTATATCAAGGAACTATGGCAAGTCAGGCACTAAACAGGGCAACAATAGAATAGCAAAGGGTATTAGCAGTACGAGTATTGGAGGTCAATTAGCCCTTGTATAATTACTAAAGCTGCCCTTGTTTGCTATGATCTATCACATTTGGACTGAGAGTAGTAGTACTATTCTCTAGTACGAACAGCTTTAAGTTGCACCAATTAGGTGAAAACCTCCTTTTCTCGATCTTAATTCACGTATAAAATATAGATTCAAGAATTAGGAGCCTAGGGAGATCCTTGGCTCATATAACAGATAGGACTTCGAAGCTACTACAAGTCTTTGCTAAATCAAAGTACCTAGCAACGAGGATTTTAGTTGACAATAGCAAACCTCAATTTCTTGCTTAGCAAGTTAAGAACTGGTCCGAAAAATAATAAATTGAATTGGTATTTTTCTGTTGTTCTTTTTGTTGTTGTTACTTTTAGCACATCATTTGCAGTAGGGCTTGCTACCTCTTCCGTGGGAACATCAAAGTATATTTTCTGATTAATGAGTCCTTTCGTAACCAAGAAACAAACTGACAGAGAAACTAAAAAAGCCCAAAATTTGTTTAATACTCTAACATGGCCCCGCATGCAAATACCCTCTGGCAAGTGAGGGTTAACCATACATCAACTTCTCATCTTGTACTAAAATACAACTTTGAGAAAATGGGATTCCCAAGATCACACTCATGAGCACTTTAGTCAAAACAGTTCTAATCTTGGATAAAAAAATTATTATCGGTATTAATTACGGTCATATTAATATCAGATATATCGAATAATATGTATATATATTAAATATATTTGATGAAAAAAAATTCTAAAATCGTAAGTTGAAAGGTCTAGTTAGCCGATATATCGCTTTGTTGGCCGATATAAAAACATATAATGATATTGTTATGGTATCAGGGGGTCCCAATATCGATATATATTTATTGATACGTATTATATCAGCCGATATTTTCATCAATGATTCTAATACTATATGACCAATTAATCCAAAAGCTTAAGTAGTTAGTGAAGGCTTAAAAATGGTTTTACAGTCTATACAACTCTTATAGAAAATATTGAATTCCCAAGTATTAATGAGAGTGATACACTATGGATAGTTAGACTCTAGTGATGTGCCTTGCTCTGGGCCTAGATATTGAATCTTATGATGCGTTGACATAAGATCTCCAAGAAATTCCCTAGATATAATGTTATTAATTGTATTCTTTGGATCTGTAATGCTCGACTTCTATTTATAAATTATAATATTATCAAAATAATTTTAGATTAATTTAAAAATAATTATATGATGAAATTTTAAAGAAAAATCAGCTGTAAGAAATCAGGCTTGACGCTTGATAGACGTTTGAGCCACACTTATGTGTATTTAGGTAGAAACCACATGCTTGATACGCACTCATGCGTGTTTTAGACAGATTAGGTGGCACCAGATGTATGCCTATATAGCACTCATACACGATTTGAACAGAATACTGGCACTTAAGTGGCGCTTGATGCAACGCTTGTGCACGTCAAAGAGTTATAGCGGCGGCCGATATGTGCCTAACGGGCGCTCGTGTATTGATTTGGTTATATAAGTTGTGCACGCATTATTTTGGGTCACTTTTTGCGGGAAAGAAAGGAAGAAGAGAGAGAAAGAGAAGAAGAGAAAAAAATAAGAGGAGAGAGAAAGAGGACGGAGATTTTGGACAGATTTGGAGTCAGATTTGTGAGATCAAATATTAAAAGCAAGTACTTTAAACCCGTTTTTTAGTCTATTTACGAATCCTTAGATTTTATCTACATTTCTTGTTTTAATATACATACATGTGACCTTTTAACTTTCCCACTTTGTATATTATTGCATGCATGTAGTTCTCATTGAAGTTTTTGCTTAGATTTTTACCGAACTTTCAGGGATTTTGTCTATTTTGTGCAAAATAAATGAATATTTGAAGTAGTATGCTTGTATATACGAATATTTATAAAATAAAAGTCATGAAATCGTACATTTGGGTCTAGTATTTGATAGTCCACGCATATGCTTTGAATCAAACTCTATTTTGTTTTTTGATTTTATATTTGTACTTTTTCACATGGTAAAAAGCTTTATATTTGTACTTCCCACGGAGTAAAAGTTTTGTACTTTTCCTACAGCGAGGGAAAGTTTTGAATCTTTGCTACATAGTCTCCTAATTTGGTATTTTTGAGAATCATTGTAAGAAATTAAATAAAATAATATATTCAGACATCATAATATATATCAGACAAACTTGAGAACCGTCCCTGCCCCCATAGTTGACAACAAAAAATGGCGTTTGACCCCATCTATAAAAAGTAATATGTATAGCTCGCTTACGAGTCTAAATAGTAGTGATTTAACCTATGATTACCGAAAATACGTATAACTCTTTCTCAAAATTAGTCTTTTGATAATTGGTTCTTCAATTTTACTATGTTTTGGATTTTTTAAGATTTTTACCAGCATATGATTTGATATTTGAGATTTTTAATTTTCAATATTTGCAAGCTTCGATTGATATTTGATTTATCCGATTTGGGATTTGGACTATGAACTTTGGAGCCTTCGGATGATTTCGTACTATGAACTATTTTGGTATTCATACATAGATTATGAATTTTATGTACGAAATTGTTATTTGGACTTTTGACATTTGATATATGCATTGAATTTTACACATGTTTTATGTTTTTTCGTCCATTCGTTCTATTTTCTTGGACAAGTATTTGTTATTACATATATTGATACTTGCTAAATTTTAGATTCATAATTTGTCTGGTTTTTAACCCTTTCATATTAGAGGGCAATGGGTCACTTGTAGGAAGTTCGGACAGGGGGAGACCTTGTTCATTTTTATGTTGTATTTGGATTGGTATTTGAAATTGCATCTAAATATTTATGTTAGAGGATTTATAGTATATTTGATTACTTCGGTCTATTTATGTTAGAACTATTGTGTTATCTGGATTCATACCGGTTTGATATTGTGATTATTAGATTTTGGGTTGCCGCATTTCTTTGGGGATTTGAATTAAGCAAGTCTATAATCATTATTTCAGGGACTGGACAGAATAATTCGAATTCGTTCTATGTCCGTTGTTGAGCGTCATGATTATTATATTAAAGGTTTTGATTTTTGTCAAGTCCGGCCCGCTTTTGGGTATTTATATTTCAGTTTCGTTCTTTTAAAAATAAAAAAAATTTTGTTCTGGTTTAATTATTATCAATTATTATTTGTTTTTGGGCTGCAATCGTGACAACATTGTTCAAAATGCATCAGGTAGATATACCAACTTTGAGCATTAATGGGAGTGTACCATTCACTTATCAAAACAACAGTAATAAATAATGAACTCTCTCTTGCATGAACATGTAATAGTGGATGGAGCATTAATAACAACTAACAATACTAAAAGTTAAATGTGTTATATCTTGTGGCCGATATCATTTCCATTATGTGTTCAAGCTTCTTTGAATTTGGCCATTCTAATAACTGCTATTTTCATTTCAGCTGAGACAAATGTGAATGCTTCTTAAGGATAGAATTCATTAACTTACAAACTTAGATAGTTATTCACACGGTGGAATCTAATAAGCACAATATAACACTACTATTTGTTTATTTGCCAGCCAGATAGCAAGCATCATTTACACTATGAAATACGAGCTAAGAGTGGTGACTTCCCTTAATGAGATAAGTCAACAATTCAGTAGCCTCTTTAAAGCATTTAAGGTAGGTTTATCAGAATACAAAAGCATAGTATTTAAGCCACTTACCATCTACAAATATGATGACCTTACTGCATTGAGTCAAGGATGTTTTAGGCCATACCATTTTCTTGGAAAAGCCCCTTCTTTTCTATGTTAGTAAGGTGCATTAACACCCCTAGTGCTAATAGTAGCTTACTTGCACAGGAGCTTTTTGGTGTAGCTAAGTCATGTTGCAGTGGTTAATGTGTGTTAGAGCCTGCATCCACTGAAAGTCTCAAATAGGCGGCCTTTTGCTTTGCATTACATGTGAGGGTTAAAACAAAGTATAATAACAACATCAAAACCTTATGTCTTACTATGTGAGACTGGCTATACAAATTTATTTTCGTTATTCCACTTGATTTAGTATAGTATTTTTTGAGAGTGCAAGTATAAGTAGCCTGGAAATATGAGCAATCCTAATAGCTTAAGATTTTGGTTTGTGGGAATATCAAACACATGCAAATAAGTCCCGAGAGTGTGCACAAGTAGGCAGGCCGAATCCCTTGCTTTGTTTTCCCAAATTTTTAATGGTACCAAAGCCTAAGTTTTGTCTAATAGCAGACATTGTTGGCCGGACTATGCGCGGCCTACAGACAAGAACACAAGAACAATCTCTCTGCTGGTCGGAATGGGCAGCCAACCAATAAAGCATACAAGCACTGTGAAGTAGAGGCAAAAGAAAAGAAATGAACACCAAATTTACGTGGAAAACCCTTTTGAAATAAGGAAAAACCACGGGACACTAATTTCACAAAGAATTACTAAGTATGAGAACAAGTTGCAGGAGGCGAAAAATAAGAATAGAGCAAAATAAACAAAGTCATTACACTTCGTTTTCACTCACAGCTCTCTTTCCTTTCAATTTCTCTCCTCTCTATTCTACACACTCTTCTCCCTACTTATCCGGTATCTTCTCCTTCTTTTTCTTCTCTATCGCACCCCTGTATTGCTGAACGTGCATATACACACATATATACACATGTTTATCACCATAGCCTAGTTTGGTGGTTGGTGCTCAACTTCCAATGTCTGCATGCATGCGCACGCCCTGTCCTGCAGCAGGCGACGCATGCCTGCTCCTGCGAACTGACCAACATTTGGAGTTTTGAAAATGACGTCTACCAACTACCTGATCGGGTAGGTCAACTATACACCTTTTGGGATATGACAGTCATTCAGACCTTCCATATTCAACCGGTCAATCACACCGTTGACCGGTTGAAGTAGTCCGTCCTGCTTCCTTAGCAGAGTCAGTCGTCTCACGACTTATGACGGTCAACATATTGACCGGAAAAGTTGACCGTCCAAAAGATTCCAATCAACTCTGTTGACCGGAATTCCTTCCTCCTAACACATACGTGCTCCGTCCAAGTCTTAAGGACTTCCATACGGGAGTGATCCCCAACAAACTTCCCCTCACGATAGTGAGGAAGTTATGTCCATCACCCTGGCTAGCCTGCAACATGCTTCATTCTTCCCCTTCGGTAGAATTTTGGTCATCATATCTGTCCCATTCTCTTTAGTGTCAATATTTTCCAATGACAGTAGACCTGCTACCAATATGTCTCTCACCCAATGATATCGCATATCAATATGCTTTGATCTAGAATGAAGTGAGGAGTTCTTGCAGAGATGAATGACGCTCTGACTGTCACAAAGTACTGCATACTTTTCATGTCTGAGGCCCAACTCCTGAATGAATTTCTTCATCTACAACATCTCCTTGCTAACTTCTGTCACGGCAATGTACTCGGCTTCAGTAGTGAAAAGAGCGACACATTTTTGTAACTTGGACTGCCAGGAGATTGCCCCTCCTGCAAATTTCACCAAGTATCCAGAAATGGACTTGCGACTGTCAACGTCTCCAGCCATATCAGCATCCGAGTAGCCCACCAATTGAGGATTGTCACTTCCAAGGCACAAGCATCTCTTGAAAATTCGTCGGATATATGTCATAATCCACTTTACTGCAGACCAGTACTTCTTCCCTGGTTTGGACAGAAACCGGCTGACTGTGCCAACAGCATGTACTATGTCCGGCATAGTATAAACCAGGGCATACATGAGGCTTTCTACGGCTGAGGAGTATGAAACGCCTCTCATGTATATCTTCTCTTCATCTGAAGATGGATACTAGCGACTGCTTAACCTGTGGTGATTTGCCAGTGGAGTGCTGACAGGCTTGGACTTGTCCATGTTGAAGCGTTAGAATATCTTCTCAAAGTAATTTTCTTGAGACAAGCATAGTCTCCCTACCTCCCGATTGCGAATAATTCTGACGTCAAGAATCTGCTTCGCCGGTCCGAGGTCTTTCATGGCAAAAGACAGCCCAAGTTGCTCCTTCAACTTTTTTATCCGAGCAGCATTCTGTCTAACAATCAACATGTTGTCCACGTACAGGACAATGATAACAAAATCATCTTCGAAAAATCTCTGTGTGAATACACAGTGATCACAAGTAGTCCACTGGTACTCTTGACTGACCATGACCGACTCGACCTTCTTGTACCACTGTCTGGAGCCTGTTTTAACCCATACCGACTTTTCCTTAGATGAGAAACCAGTTGCTCCTTTTCTTTAGCCTTGAACCATTCCGGCTGCTCCATATAAATTTCTTCTTCCAGTTCACCATGAAGAAAAGCTGTCTGAATATCCATCTGCTCCACTTCCAGGTTTTGAGTGGCTACCAATCCCAACACAACCCTTATGGAAGACATCTTCACCACTAGAGCAAAAATCTCATCAAAGTTAACTCCCTTTCGTTGACTGATGAAACCTTTCACCACTAGCCGTACCTTATATCTCAGCTGAATAGTATCTTCGGGCGTTTTTAGTCAAAAGACCCACTTGTTCTTTAAGGCTCTCTTCCTCTTAGGAAGTTTGACTAAGTCAAATGTGTGATTTTTATGGAGAGAACACATTTCATCTTTCATGACTTCCAACCACTTCTCCTTGTTCTCGTCCTCCATAGCCTCTTCATAAGTTTCAGGCTCTCCGGCATCAGTGAGTATAACATACTCACTCAGCGACAGACGGACGAACAATTGTCTATTTCGTGAGAATCGTCTAACAGGAAGATCCTCGGCCGGTTGAGAGATGACTTCATCCCGATCTTCATCAGGAGTCATTATTTCTTCTCCATTATAATCGACAGCCTCAGGACCATTGTCCCCGTCTTCCAGAGATACTGGACGGACAACTTCGATACTTACTTTGTCCGTCTGCTCGCCATCACACTTGGTTTTTCTACCAATAACTTTGATTGTTTCATCTTCTACGAAGGTTATGTCCCTTGACCGGACTAGTCTTCTTCTAACTGGATCATAAAATCTGTACCCCAACTCATCTTCCCCATGGCCCATAAAGACGCACTGCATCGTCTTTGACTCCAACTTTGTCCTTTTATCTCTTGGGACATGGACAAAGGCTTTACATCCAAACACCCGCAGATGATCATGAGATGGCTCATTGTTCGGCGATATCTTCTCCAGCACTTTACCCTTCAAGGGTTTACTGGGCAACCTATTTATGATGTAGGCCACCGTCTTCAGTGTTTTGGGCCAGAAGTGTCCAGGGAGCTCAACTTCAGAAAGCATACACTGTATTCTTTCTAAGAGTGTGCGGTTTATTCACTCGGCCACTCCATTCAACTGTGGCGTCTTTGGAGGTGTCTTCTGATGCATAATACCATATGACCGGCAATAGGCATCAAAGGACCCTATGTATTCACCACCATTGTCGCTTCGGACGGTCTTCATTTTCTTCCCCATCTGTCGCTCAACAAGGGTATGAAATTGCTCAAATACACCGAGGACCCGATCCTTGGTTTTCAATGGATAGACTCACAGTTTTCTGGAACAATTGTCAATGAAAGAGACGAAATATTGAGCTCTACCAAATGACTTCTCTTTGAATGGTCCACACACATCTGTGTGAATGAGCTCAAGCAGTTCTGCTTTTGGAGCGGACAAGTCTCCATGAAATGAGGCTCTCCTTTGTTTGCCGGCCAAGCGGTGAGGACACGTTCTTAGTCCGTCCTCTTTCACTCCGGCAATAAGGGCCTTTCTGGCCAAATGATGCAGTTCGCGTTCACTCATGTGGCCCAACCTCCTGTGCCACAAGTTTTCGATCTCCTTGCTGATTGTAGCATTTATATCTCCGGCCGTTGTGAACGCCTTCATGATGTACAGGCCAAAGCACCTTTTCCCTCTTGCCACTACCAGAGATCCTCTGGTAAGTTTTCACTCACATTTACAGAATGTGCTACAATAACCTTCATCATCCAACCGACCAACTAAGATGATATTAAGCCTGATGTCAGGAACATGTCGAACATCCTTTAACATCAGCTTCGTCCCGTTATTGGTAACCAACACAACGTCACCCTTACCAATAATTTGGGATGTTCCTTCATTGCCCATCATTATCACTCCAAAATTCCCTGGAGTGTAGGATGTGAACAATCCCCTTCTTAATGTGACGTGCAAAGTGGTAACAAAATTAATCACCCAACAGGACTCCTCGTCCGTCAGGTATGCCACGTTCTCTTCAAATGTCACCAGGAGATCGCTTCTTGTGACCACTGAAACGGAGGACTTGTCCTCACTTTGTCCCTTTTCTCCTTTCTCCTTTTCGGCGTTTTCACGCTTCCACTTGAAGCACTGCTTCTTGATGTGGCCCTTTTTGCCACAATGATGGTACTCAAAGTTTTGATACCTTGAACGAGATTTGCTGCGTCCTTTCTCTCCAGGCTTCTGACTTCGTCCTCTACTCCATTCTCTAGACTCGATCACAAGTACCTCACTATGAGAAGACGTTGAGGCCCCTTGTGACCGCCTTGACTCATTCATGAGTAAGGAAGCGATGACCTCGTCCAATTTGAGAATGTTTTTCCCAAAAAGCAGCGTAGTGACGATATGGTCATAAGAAGCTGGCAGAGAGGCCAACAGCACCAATGCCTTGTCTTCCTCCTTGATTACCTCATCAAGGACGAACATCTGTGTTACAATCCAATTAAAGTCGTCCAAATGCTTTTCAAGGCTGTCACCTTCTGACAACCGCAAACCACAAAGCTGTTTCTTTATATGAAGTCTGGTTGTCAAGGATTTGGACTTATATCGGCTCTTCAACTTCTCCTACACCTCCGCAGGATCAGTCAAGCCAAGGACCTCCTGCAGCGTGTTGTCCGCCAGACATAATTTGATAGTGCAATTGGCAAGATCTCGTTTATCTTGCCAGTCCTCCACTGATAGGCTTTCCGACTTATCTTCCTTCTTCCTCAGTGCTTTGATTGTTCCTTCTCTAGTTAAGATGTTCTTCACCCTCTTCTGCCAGATGATAAAATTGCCCTACCCATTAAACTGTTCTATACTGAATGGTAAGTTCTTTGAGGATGTTGACGCCATTTAGACGGAATTGTCAACCTCTCTGATACCACTTGTTAGCCGGACTACGGGCGGCCTACAGACAAGAACACAAGAACAATCTCTCCGTTGGCCGGAATAGGCGGCCAACTGATAAAGCACACAAGCATTGTGAAGTAGATGCAAAAGAAAAGAAATAAACACTAAATTTACGTGGAAAACATTTCTGAAATAAAGGAAAAATCACGGAACACTAAATTTACAAAGAATCACTAAATATGAGAACAAGTTACAGGAGGCGAAAAATAAGAATAGAGCAAAGTAAACAAATTCCTTACACTTCGTTTTCACTCACAGCTCTCTTTCTTTTCACTTTCTCTCCTCTCTATTTTACACACTCTTCTCTCTACTTATCCCATGTCTTCTCCTTCTTTTTCTTCTCTATCGCACCCCTGTATTGCTGAATGTGCATATACACACATATATACATACGTTCATCACCATAGCCTAGCTTAGTGGTTGGTGCTCAACTTCTAAGGTCTACATGCATGCGCACGCCCTATCCTACAGCAGATGGCGCGTGCCTGTTCTTGCAAACTGATCAACCTTTGGAGTCCCGAGAATGACGTCTATCAACTATCTAATCGGGTAGGTCAACTGTACAACTTTTGGGATATGACAGTCATTCAGACCTTCCATATTCAGCCAGTCAACCACACCGTTGACTTGTTGAAATAGTTCGTCCTGCTTCCTCAGCAGAGTCAGTAGTCTCACGACTTATGACGGTTAACATATTGACCGGAAGAGTTGACCGTCCAGAAGATTCCGGTCAACTCTGTTGACCGGAATTCTTTCCTCCTAGCACATACGTGCTCCGTCCAAGTCCTAAGGACTTCCACGAGTGATCCCCAACAGACACAACAATAACAAGTGAGTGCAGCTTGTTTATGAAGGTGAAGACATGGCTTAACAGCATGGTGCAGCTGTATGATGTTTTATGTGATGTCTGAGCAATCTATTGACCGAATAAGCAAGTCTTCATGCCCCATATCATCACTCAAACGCAGAAAAAGAAAAGAGCTCTATTTGCTATTAGTTAGCTTGAAGCTGAACACATATTCTACACATCTCCAATATGGGGTGGGGATTTCACGATTTCCTTCACTTAAATCCAAATGCTTGATACAAAAAAAAAAAAGGGCAGGAAATCATGATGTCTTAATAGGAAGGATTCAAAATGTGACATGTACTAGTTCTAAAGGTGGCTAGCTCCATGCTTCCATATGCGATATAGAAAATTGTCAAAAACTCAAAATTTTAATTCATCACACTTTCATCAGGATTAGGTTTTGATAACGCCCTGAGTAGGTTACAATCATACAATAAATCCCCCTAGGTCTTTTGCCTTCGTTTCAGCTAACAAAACCAAGAACTGTTATTGCTAGTAGTAAGACTCCATTGAACTCATTATCTCCACACCCATATGTGGGATAAGGCATGATTTTCATTCATAGAGAAGTGCCCGTTGTGAACAAGACGTGTGAGGTGGTGATTTATTAAAGTATGTGCTAGTCAATAAGTCCCATTATCACAAATCAATAAGTATCTGATAATTAGCATGCGTGGGCTATAACCTAAAAGATTAGGATTTTGACTTCTATTGGTGTATGACAAAGGCAAGTTCCACGTGAACAACTAAAGCTACAATGTAACTCCTGAAATGATTGATCTCAATCTCAATAATATATAACTTCACCTTGTATTACGTAGAGGATATTTTCATAAATTTAAGTCTTAATGAAACTATTTTACCATTATGTCTGAGCTCACCCTTATTACCTAGTCACTTGTAACAAACTAGATCATCTTAACTTTTAATTTTCACTGAGATTGTGTATGATCCAGAGCTCAGCGTTATACAAATTATGAGTAGGAGCTTTTGTTCATATTATTTCAATATTTATTTCATCGCATGGTAGAGAATTGAATATGAATGCCTTATAAGTAACGTTGCCAGAAAGATTGTCCCAAAGGAAACGAGATGCAATGATACCCATAGGAAACCCGCAACAACCACCAAAATGGTAGAGCCTATGTTTAAACTTCCAGTAGCCATTACTCGGCATATCAACTGATGTTAACATGTGTGATATTTACATATAAATTATTTAATATGGAGGTAAAGCTGTAAGATAAATATGTAGATGTAATGTCAACTCGATATGGATGGTCTAGATTTTATGAGTATTATGGAATATCATACACATCCGAATAGATAAGCAAATGTCCTGCACTACCATTTGTCTATAATCTTACCAATGGAACACCATCTTTCACTAGTACTTCATCGATTAGTCGGTATTCATGCATGACCCAATTTGTCCGCTTACCACAAGGTGCCCGCCCACTATAAAACACGAGGGTCTTCTTCATACCAACCGTCCGACAATTGTGCAGAATTGGACGATCATTTCCTGTCGCTTTCCAATACCCTTTTCCTGTAGCTCGATTCACCCGTGAACCATTTACATACTTCTTATCTTGGACACCAAAAAAGTACCACTCATTGTCTTTGCTCTTTAGTCTCGACAACTCTGCAATGAATATAACAACCAATACTAGTTTAGGAACAATCACAGTCTGATTTGATTCCTTTTTTGTTTAGATTTTGTACATGGTAACATGGGTGATTCTCCTTGCCACATGCTTATGAATCTCATCTTACAACTGTTTATTTAAAAGGAAACTTTAGGATGGATAAACTGAAAACAAATTCGACCTAGTTTGTTTTTGTAGAAGATGCGAAATGGTGTAAAGCTGAGAGAACAAAAAACGTGCCAAGCAACACAAAGTCATCGTAGTGCTTTGCACTTGCTTAAGCATATATCAGCCAACATTTTAACCAAGCCCAAATGTTCAGGCAATCAGAGTCCAAAAATCCCCTCGAGCAAACCAGTGGTGAAGAGGAAGAAGACATATAAAGTACTCAAGCTCTTTAACATAGTAAAGCCACTTGAATGAATGAAGGTTCTCTATGACCTGAGTCCTTGAACTTCAAATCTAACATGAATCGACCTACTACTGAAGTCCTGAACTCATTGTTCTCAACCACGAGAGGATCTTCTTTTCCCTTGTTGTGTCACATTTCTGCTCTAGTACTTTCTTTATCTACTTAACATCTTTGCCCCATTTTGCTACAACGAAATACGCTGACATTTGATTCCCAAACAACACGGAAAGCTAAGGGTCTGCTCATATCATTAGGGTGGTTAAACAGCTTGTTTGACAAATGATAGATTGGTTAGAAGTTTAAGGTTTTATTGTTTCAGCCTAATTCATAAAGCTCATGAGCTAAGCTCGGATCTAATTTTAAGATTACCAAGTTAATATATTGAATCTAAAAAATAATACTCAATTTGTTTACAATCTTAACAGCAATTAGTAATAAATTATCAGTAATGTATGGAGTATTTTGTTGATAAAAGGATGATGCACAAGTAACAATTTCATTCTAGGAAGCATTAGGTGGGGACCCAAATGTTGCTAAGAAAACACACTTTTGGTTCATCATATCAAGGGAAACTACAGTAATTTCCAATGAATAAATATTATTCATAAGGATTAAAAACTCACAAAATTATTACGTAAATCTTATGGGAAAAGAGAAAAACAAATTTTATTAAATTTAGTAGAAACTTGGAAAATGAAAGAACAGCGTCTTTCCATTTTTCCTGCTGAAAAACAGCCAAAATTTCCAATTTTCTAAAAAAAATAGAAATTCTCTCATTTTTCTAAGCAGGACCAAACATTTCTTCTTCCTCTTCTTCATTATAATTTGCGCTTGAAAACCAAAACCACGATTCCCCAAAACGACAGCAGCAGCAGCTGCTGCAGCCAGCAACAACAACAAATTAATGCCATCACAAAATTCCTAAGTTATATAACCTTTAACGAAAAGATCAACAGTTAAATTTCTCAAATCCGATAATTATAAAATAAATCGCATCCGAAAGCGAGACGAGAGATAATTCAAAGTCTCTTTACCTGGAAGGTCCCACGGTTCAGACTTATAGATATCAGTTTCAGAAATGGCGTCGAATCGGATAGGCTTCCCACAGACCTTCCGCTTCAGGTAGTAGCTCACCAGTTCCTGATCAGTGGGGTGGAATCTAAAGCCCGGAGCCAGCGATGTTGCCACGGAAGGCGGAGGAAGCCCCGGCGGCTGCACAGAAGGCGGCGGCGGCGGTGGCGGAGGTTCAATTGTCATCTCCGACGAACCAAAAAAGTAAAAATTGGGATGCAAGAGAGTCGGGAACAAGATGGAAAGAGAGAGAGGGACAGGTTTTGGGAGAGTTACGGAATTCTGAAAGGGGCAGGAGAGAGAGATGAGGGTGGGAACGAGACAGGTGGATGGTTTTGAGTATAGGTCAAGAAAAGGGGAGAAGGCGTGCCATTGAAGTTAAGCTGCTGCCGCTGTTCATGCTGCTGAATTCATTTCATCCATCGTCATCATCTGTCCATCTTAAATCTCGACATTTGGGACAAACAAATCCTTGAAATTTTGGCCCATTTGGATTTACAGATAAAATTCAACAGATTTTACAGACACGGAAAAGAAAAACAAAATTTACTGAATGGAAAATTAAAAAGAAATTATCTTTTTGTTTTACCTAAGGGAAGGTATTTAAATTAATTTATTT
>JAODPA010129554.1:0-17037 GCA_025585075.1 Nepenthes mirabilis | reverse complement strand
AGTAAGATACAATATATTTAAGAATATGCATATTTTATTGAAAATAAATTATAGAGAGGAATATGAGTCATGATACATGTAAAAGTACATATATATATTTAGAAATATTTTTATGGTACATTCAATTTCCTTTTCCTTGTACATTTTTCTTTCTACTTGCCACCATATGAAAAATTTGCATAACTTGAGGAACTAAAACTAGTATGCCTTACCAGCTAATGGAACGTTTAATCGAGAAAAGAATTGTGTTCAGTCCATACTATTTAAGACCTTAACATTCTTATTACACCTTGAGGTGAATGGTACATACCTATTATATTCCGATAGACAGGGCCTGAAATTGCCTTTATTCCCTTGTAGCGCTAAGGGCAATTCCTTGATTTTTATTATAATATTTTAAGGTACATACTATTTTAAGGTACATACTATTATAAAAATTTGCATAACTTGAGGAATTAAAACTAGTATGCCTTACCAGCTAATGGAGCGTTTAATCAAGAAAAGAATTATATTTAGTCCATACTAGTTAAGACCTTAACATTCTTATTACACCCTGAGGTGAATGGTACATACCTATTATATCCCAGTAGATAGGGCCTGAAATTGCCTTTATTCCCTTGCAGCGCTAAGGGCAATTCCTTGATTTTTATTATAATATTTTAAGGTATGCTAGAGAATACTATCAACTGAAATAAATTATTGATTTGATTTTCTTAATTCTTAAAATTTTTAATAAAAGTTTCTATACTTATTATTAATTTTTCTTTTTCTTGATTTTCTCATTTTTGAGAGAAAATAATTATTTTTCGTAGTATCATATAAGCTTTCACTTATGCTTAAATTCGATATATATACATATTAAAACCACAATAATGTATAGCATAAAAATAAAGTCACATAAGTTTTTATATATGTTGGAATAATCTTTAAGCAAGACATTACTCAGCTTTCAGCTCATTAACCCATTACTTAACCAATTCATCAATCGGTTTGGTCATTAACTAGTTCATCAACTGGTTTGGTTAATAATGAAATCCTCCCAATTTTAGGAGCCGGTTCATCATCCTAACCGATTCACCATCGTGTAAAATTTAATGACCGGTTCATCATTTTATAGAGCACTTAAAAACCGGGTCTTCACCCTTCATCATATACTAAATTTTTAACCGGTTTGTTGAAACCAGTTCACTTTCAATTTACGCAGCCAATTCTCATAATAGTCAATCGATTCATATGATATTTAGCCGGTTTACTAACTTAACATACTATATATGATCGACTAATCAATAGTTTTCTAGCCGGTTCATCCCAAATTTACAGATTAGCCATATGATGCAATGGCCGGTTCATATACAACATCCACTTTTGTCACCGGTTCAGTGGCCGGTTCATCATGTAAAATTATTCATACTGTATTTTTAGAATCAGCACATGATATTGGATTGGTTCATGTGAAATTCTAAATATTATACTTAGCCGATTTAACATTATATACTGATTTTTTATGCCAAAATCTGTATCTTGCCAGTTTAGCAATATTCAATTTTCCTTGGGTTGAACCGGTCAACTTTTCAAAAGGAATTTCAGCACCAATTTTATGACATATTAGCTGGTTCATTAAAGTTTGTAAATTAATTTTTATAGGGCTTGGACTGGTTAAAAATCTTGGAGAAAAATCAACATTAGCAACAGGTCATTCTCAATCGGTTCAAATAGTCGACTAATTTTATTTTCATTGAACCGGCTAATGTTATGAAGAATAATTTTGGTATAATAACATGGTGAATTAGCCAACTCACTAAAGTTTCCAAATTAAAAATTTCATGGAATGAATCGATCAAATATAGCATGTAAAAATCAACATATTAGCATAGAGTAGAAATCGACTTTCATGGAACATTAATCTGATTTTTGTCTATTCTAGCATGATAGCAGTAAGGAGTTAAAGTATTAGAGCGATAATATTTGAAGATAACAGTAATAATTCATCAATAATTAAAGAAAGTAGCAATATTATTGCCTAAATTAATTTGGAACTTAAATCTGAATCCTCAACTCAAAACTGGGTCTCCTTCTACTTGTTCTATTTTCTACCCTCTGTTTCTTCTGTTTTTTCCTCTTCTTTCTCTCCATTTCTTTCCTCTTTCTTTTTTCACTTTACTTAATTTATTTGTAGACTAAAGTAGCTGTGTCATTTCCTGATTAAAAGTGGAGCTTCCACCTCTCGGTTGAGCTGTCTAATTTAGCTGTCTTCCTTGCTAATTTAGCTCAAATTTGGTTGATCTATTGTCCTCTAAATTAGCCACTTAATATTGCATTATTGGAGCCTAAAATTAGTTGGAGTTGATACATGTTTGGCCTCTAATATGTCGTGTGTCTACCTCCCTTAATGTGCCATGTGTTACTCTAAATTTTTATTTGTTTTTTGTATTAGTGTGTTAGTGGGTGTTGAGCTGTGTGTCCCTCTCTAATCCCATTACTGAAATTTTGGCTAAGTGTTGAGCTACGTACATTGATCTCCCAATGTGCCATGTATCCCTCACAAATTTTCCATTAGTTTAATGTTAGTGGGGGTTAGTGGATGTTAGAATATTTGCTGAAATTTGGTTAAGTATTATGCTGAATGAGCCATGTCCCATACTTTCTTACTTTTCTCAAATTTTTCTAAGCGTATTAAGGCTTTATTGCTACTGCCGGGTCCGCTTTGCTGATATAATTCAACTATTAATTTTACTATGCTGTTGTTATATGATATGATAGCTATCCGACTGCTTTCATGCCGACTGTACTACTAATTTTACCAATCGAGATTAAATCAATTGCAAATCGGTCCACCAATTAAATTTTATACCCTTACAGCATCCTGGAATAATCTCAAATATTCGAACTCATATTATAATTATCGAAATAAGTATATTCATAAAATTTCAATCCTTACATTGGCATCATCCTTAACAACGAAAATATCCATCAAGTACCAATTTAAATACTGCCTTTCCTATGCTACAGTTAAGATGCTTCTAGTGAATCTCAACTAGCCTATTTCGAATGCCATGCAAAAGACCTTATTATCAAGCTTCTTGGTTAAAATTATATTAATCATATATCCAGGGCATATCACATACCCTTCAACACAAGTTTCATTCCATTTCTTGTCCGCAAGCTAAAGTCCCCAATGTCAACTACCATCGATGAGCCATTATTGCTTATCTTCAATACCATATAGTCCCAAAAAGTATAAGATTTGAAGCGGGACTTTCTCAACGTCATATGGTGTAAAGAATCGCTATCTATCACCTAACTCATCTCGTGGCTCGTAAAATTCATATCTTCCCTATATGGACAACTAAAAGGTCTCTGCAGGTAACAATAGAGATCCAACCATGTCTGTTATGATCCCTCCTCGCTTGTCACTCACTACTGCCCTCTTTCTCTGACTACCTCTTATAGAAATCTTATTTTATGTGGTTCTTCTTCCACAATGGAAGCATTCAATGTCTTGAATTTTAGATCGGCTATTGCTCCACTCTAACTAACTTGGTCCCTCAATCCCTTGTGCCTTGACTGCTAGTGGATACTATAATACTTGGTTTCTCTAAAATCCCATCACTTTTCTTTAACCTAAACTTATTCATAAGTAAAAAAAAAAAGTAATGACTTCGTCAAGGTTAAGTAAGGTCTTTCTAAATAGTACCCTTATAAAAAAATGATCATACCAGATTGGTAAAAAAGCCAATAACACCAACAATTTATCTTTATCATTGATTGTCTCATCAACTAATAACATTTGTATTAAATTTTGGTTAAATTTGTCTAAATACTTCTTGAAAATTTTTCCTTTCGATAACCAAAAGCCAAAGATCTTCTTCATATATAATCTCGTTGTCAAGTATTTAGACTTGTATCAACCTTTAAGTTTCATCCATACATCTGCTAGATCTAACCGATAACATCTTAAAGAATATTATTTGTAAGATATAATTTGACTGTCTAATTAGCAAGTTTACTTATATCTTGTCAATCTTCATCTTCATCCTCTTCAACTTGTCTTCTTTATTCCGTATTGCTTTTACTATTTTTTCTCAGGTCAAAATATTTCTGATTTTTTCTCATCAAATAATGAAACTATTTTATCTATTAAATTATTTAATATAGAATAGCACACTTTTAGACATGGATGTCATCAAATCATAATTTTTACAAATTCAAAAAGTCTACTCTCTGATACCACTTATTGGTATTTGGCCAAAACATGTATAGTTGGCACAACGGAATAAACTCAAATGCTGTCACAAGCCAACTATCAAATGCTTAAATATAAGAAACACAATATTGTACAATAATTTGACATGAAAAATCATTCCAAACTATCAGAAAAATTATGAGATAAATTTTAAATAAATCTGCTATAAAGGTAATTAGTTATAAAAAAAATAATTCCCATTGAAATCCCTTTACTATAACCCGACTGAATGGCAAGTTGAATACAACCTCCAATATAATTTACATCCCACAAAAGAAAAATATATTGAAAAACAAGCAACTAAAAAGTAATACATTCTAGAAAATAATACTAAAGCAACATACCCAACTTTGTCCAAAAATATATCTTGAATCAGAGCTCAACCGGATACTAAAGCTCTGTCTCTTCTCTCTTTCTCTCTTCTCTTTTTTTGTATGACACTCCTTGTATTGTAAAATAATTTTGTATACCCCAAAATCAAACCAGGCATGACTTAGTAGTGTCGACACACAAATACTCCACAAGTATGGACTCACTAAACATACAACTCATGAACACAACTTAGGCACACATCAAGTATGACCTTTCTGAACAAATCATACAAGTGTGCTCCTCAAGTACTTATCAGGTGCTACTCTTCTAGGTAAACAGCGGATGTGCTCTCTTCAGGCACTCATCATGCGCTACTTGACTGACCTACAGCTCACACTCAGCCAACTTTTATACTAATATCATACAACTCTTTAGTGTTTTTTATTGCTCAGATGAGCAATGTCTCCATTCGAGTATTCCACAAGCGAACGTTGCACGTCCTTCAAATATCTGTCAATTTGTTGTAGTACTTATAAGAAAATAACCGAAAACCTAACATAGAGTGTAGGGAAACACCATCATTTGGTGTATTATTTTTATTAGTTTTCTACTATGTCATATTTCTAATAATTTATTCAATCACACTATATTAACAACTAATATAACCTTTCTTCAATTATCATAAGGGAAGTGTTTCAGGCCCTCCCTACAGAGTGTATTCCTAGCAAAGGCTATATTGCCACACTTATCATAAATTTGTGGCAGTACATTCTTACATGGTAGAGTATAAATTCCATGCCAATGAAGAGATCTCCCAACAAAGATTGCACCCCAATGGAGTACATGAAGAAATTATAGAGACAACAGTGTTCAGATCATATTCAATCCAAAAAAGTTTGCTTTCTTGTTGCATATCTATACACTTGCTGTCAAGGCCCCCTTAGCAATATCCAAAAACCATCATGTTCCATCACTCTTTGAGTTCTTTTATGGTCTCTATCAAAAAGCATCCGTACAACTGCAAGAATTCAAAACACTCACAACCCGATGAATCAAAAATAAACGTAAATTTTTTTGTCAATTGTACACCACCAAGGAGAGTACAATAAATAAAAATATACAGCCAAGCATATAAATTACGTGACAATATTTAATATAAAAAATTCTTCTATACTATTAGAAAAATTACAAAACAACCTCCAAACAAATCCATTATAAAGTATACAATTATGAAAATAACGTCTTGAAATCTTTTCATAACAACCTGTGTGATTAACTGATTTAATATAGCCCCAACGCAATTAGCAACTTGCTAAAGAAGAATATAATAAAAAGCTGAGTAATCAAATGATAATATATTAGTCCCAACTCGTGTGCTGTACGAAGAAAGAGAAGAGAGATAGGAGAGAAGATGAAGATATTTAGTATCCAATTAATATTAGAGTAATGTCTTTGAACTTGGCAAAAAATAACATTAAAACTAGACCTCAATTGGATGCTAAATGTCTTCATATTCTCTCATTTCTCTTTTCTCTTTATTCGTGCAACACCCCTTTTCTCTAATTCTAACCTAAAAATTATGCAAGACTTTTACACCAAATGCTAGCATTTGAACACTAGCTCAAATGCCAAATTTAGAGTTTGAATATCAAATGAAAACTACATTTTATGCACCTTCTGCTATTAGTATACAAGTGTCCCATCAGGCACATCTGAAGCACCATTCTCCGAAGCCACTCAATAAGTTGCCTGTGCAAGTGCAATTCTCCCATCAAACTAGAATGAAGCTCTCGATGACCCTTCCATTGAAAATAAGACTCATATGAAAGTTGCCAGAAACTGAATAAACTTTCTTTCAAAACCTTATGGGACACCACTTACCTCTTCAATGACTCATCATCTATTGTCTTTTGATAAGTTTTTGTCCATGGAGATCCCAATGTTAGTCCATATAAGCTTAGATGTCACTCTTTTCCTCTCAATCGAAATACTTGGAGTATCACAATTCCCCTTTAGCGCCTTCACATTGATAGGGTCACACTTCTTGACACTACTTCTCAACCTTCCCCCATTAATTTGATTGAACCTTCCATTAGTCACATTAGTGATGTACCTTTGACAATTGAAACCTTCATCAAGTATTAACTTTATTTCTTACTTTCGCTTGGCACAATCATGGAGCCATTGGTAAGCTTCTATTACTTTTTGCCAAACACTATATAAAAGTCATCCACATCAAACTTGCATGATGCAATGAAATTCAATCTCACGACTAGTGCATGTCATACGCCCCTTAACACAAATTTTTTTTGTGTTATTTGTTCACAAGTAAACCCTTATGCCAACTATCCTCAATGAGTTCTCATTTCCCATCTTTAATACACCAAAATCCATTGAGCATATTGGAGGAAAAGAAGGATTTTTTTGATATTGTATAGGGCAAGGATCTACTATCCATCACCCAATTTATCTCTTAGCCCATAAATCTCATTGTCATCCTCACCTCGACGATAAGAAAGCCTCCGTAGGTAGCGACAAATGATCACTACCATCATAATCTCTTCTTTCTTTTTGTTCGGTACTACACGCCTTCTCCTGCTACGTTTTGAAAAAATTTTACTTTATATGACATTTCTTATCATAATGATAGCTTTCAATATTCTTAAGTTTAGGCCAACTATTGCTCCTCTCTTACTTGCCACCTCTCTCCTTTGATCTCTAATGTGAGGTTCCGAGTATATGAAATATAATAATTAAAGGATAATTAAGTTAGTATAATCGAAATTGGACCTAGTTCATATTAAAAATTTTAGTTTCGGGACCATTAGGCTTTTCGACAAAGTGGGCCTGCCGGGCGCCTAAGGTGGCGCCGTGGCACTCAAAACAAAATGCCAGTGCTCGCCGGGCGCTCAAGTGCCCGGGGCGGCGTTGATTCCAGTAGAGGCACGCTTGTTGTGCGCCCGGCCAGCCCTCGAGCATCGGCCTGGGGTTAAATAGCGTCGAGAGCCCTTTTTCCCTCATTTTTCCCTCAAAGAGAGAGAGAGGGTGCGAGGAGAAGAGAGAGGGAGCAGATTCGAGGTCCTCAGGTCCATTTTCGAGCTAGTGCTAGTTACAAAGTTGATAGATCAGGTCGAGGTAAGTACACCCATACCCTTTTCTCTCATTTATTGATAATTTTATCTCATTTTTCTTCGGATATCCTTATTCCAATACCCAAATAAACTTATATTTCGTATTACCTATACCCTAAGTATGAACATACTTCGATTTTATGTCCCTCGAGCGATGTTTGAACTGCTTTTCAAACCCCCGAAACTCTAACCCATGCCTGGACAGTTTTTGCCGGTTATATCGGGTAACATGCACGAATTGACACTAGATAATTGAAAGTCATGACTTGAGCATAAAATCTCATCAAATTGGTGACCAAAATCTCACATTTTATGCGAGTTATGAATGCTGGAACCCTCACCCGCGCCTCGTGTATTCCAATAGATTGTCCACAATTCTTATGCGTTAAATGGATAAA
The DNA here is from genome assembly GCA_025585075.1 of Nepenthes mirabilis. Classification (NCBI taxonomy): domain Eukaryota; kingdom Viridiplantae; phylum Streptophyta; class Magnoliopsida; order Caryophyllales; family Nepenthaceae; genus Nepenthes; species Nepenthes mirabilis. The sequence goes on along the minus strand of JAODPA010129554.1, from coordinate 8,953 downwards.
GAAAATTGAGCCCCAACTTAAGAATGTGATTGATTTGCACTTACTTCCTAAATTCCTATTTTAGGAATTATGTATAAATTTATGAACATGGGAAGCTTTGAGTTTATGAGGAATAAAAAAAATGATATCTGAACAAGTTTAAAGGAAAAATAACTAAGAAGGGATATTCTATGATTAAGCAAATAACTGATGAAATTATAAAATGATCCCTGACAGAGTGGGAACGAAGGACTATGAGCTTAAGAGCATAATTCCCTAAAGAAAGAAGAAACTAAAAACTTGGATTGAAGATTAGACATTATACTTTGGCCTGCCATTGATATTACAATGGAGACTTAAGGAATACCCCGGCCAAGTATCCTGGCCGCTTATTTAGAAGAGTGATATTCCTTAGCAAGCCTTAGTATACTATAGTGGAAGGCATTGTCTGATATGAATGCCGCTTGCGGCCTATGGTTATGACTCCATCAATAGGGTTAATATATAGACGGCCTCCCTCTGGATCGAGAATAGGAGGATATTGGCCTTAAATTGTGTGGATTGAATACAATTCAAGTAACAACCAACCGCTTCTTGGTCAGAAAAGCCTACTGGCCCCGGTCCCTCAACGAAATAAGCTTTCAGCAACGAACTAATGATTACAAAAAGAAAAAGGAATAAATAACAGAAGAAACCGAGACAAGCATTCACGAAAGGATGTTCTTTTATGTTCATGATGCATGATCTCCCATATTCCTTTATTTTCTTCCTATGCATATTATTCTATTTTGAAATGAAATCTCTCATGTAACTTGTTATATTGTGCGTTGCTGAGCTTTAGTTCATCCTTACTATTTGTCCCCCCTCATATTACCAGCACGAAGTCCTACCAAATGAGAATGAGTAAAGGTGTCAGCACTTAGCATAGGCATGGAGATGATATTTTTATGCTTTGAAGAATTGTATTTTATATTTTTGACTTAGTACATAATTATTTTGGGAATAGAAAAATTATATGTATTATGTCATCTTTTTTGTTTATACACTAGTAGCAATGAGATGTTCGGTTTAGCTTATAATATTGTAGATCTTTAGTTTGCTTCCGCAGGATTTTGAAGGGTACTCTAAGGTTTAGTTGCATCTCCCTGTTTTCAACAAGGAGTCTAGAATTATCTATTGTTGTTGTAGCCTCTGTGTTGTGAAAATATGGATTTGGATCTTGTGTTGGTATTTTTTTTATAGATTTTGTACGTATTACAGGGTAATTACAGGTTTTGTATTAGACCGATATCTATATTAAAGTCAAAATTCTGCCGGATTTTCGGTTAGTAATACGGGACGTCATAGTTGGTATCAGAGAAAGACTGATTCAGGAGATGCCTTAGGATTTGAACTGAATGACCATAGTTGAGGGTTAGGTTAATTTGATTAGATCCGAAGTATAGAATGAACTCCCTACTTAAGTAGTTTGTTTAAATTTTGTGCGGAAGTCTAACCCTATTGTTAATGCATAATGATAGGGATTCGGGATGTCTGGTCAGGGAAGAGTTTCCAGAGCCGGTCCTCGTCCTAATCGAGAGGAGGAATATTTGGACATTATGGGACGGATGGCCTACATCATGGAGATGATGGCTCAGAGTCATCGCCAGCTTGTGCCAACCTCAACTCCGGTGTCAGCTCCTGCCCCGGCTCTAGCAAATCTGAGGGCTACAGCATATGACCAGTTCAACAGTGAAAGGGTGCCAGAGTTTTTAGGAGATCCGGACCCGACTAGAGCAGAGGCATGGATCAAAAGAATGGAAAAGATTTTCGCTGTTCTTCGATGTTGAGAAGAAGACAAAGTGACTTTTGCCACATATAAATTGGAGGGCGAAGCTGATCATTGGTGGGCGATTCAAAAATGAGCCATGGGAGTCCTTGAGGATTAGATTACGTGGGAAATGTTTAATGAAGAATTTTTCAAGCAGTATTTCCCGACATGCTTGCGAGAACAGAAGGAAGATGAATTTTCACAGCTTTGGAAAGGGAATCAGACCATGGCTGAGTATGCGGCCAAGTTCATGGAACTGTCCCAGTATACCCCACATGTAGTAGATGATCCTGCCAAAAAAGCCAGAAAGTTACATTCTAGGCTAAGGGATGACATCAGGAGGCAGTTAGTTATACACAAGTTGTGTAATTATAAAGAGATATTGGACCATGCTCTCATTTTTTAGAAAGAGTTAGAGCAGCAATAGTATTTTGTAAAGAGATCGGGAAACTGAGGAAGGCCAACTGTAAGTCAAAGTTTGAGATTTGGAAGGCCTCTAAGGAAGACGAAGCCCAAGAACAGAGGAAAGAGGAAGGCAGAACATCCGGTGACAACAGCTGCAACTCTCGGTCTGCCGACGACTGATGACGTTTGTAGTTATTGTAGGAGGGCCCATCGTGGGCAGCCATGCCTCAAGCGGATGGGTGCTTGTTTTAATTGTGGCAAGATCGGCCACATGATTAAAGATTATCCTATTCCAAGGAGGCCAGTGGAGAAGAAGCCAATTGTTCCTGGTAAGACTTTTGCAATTACAGCTCAGGATGCAAAGGCATCCTCAAACATGCTAGAAGGTACTATTATCATCTTTAGTGCTCCTGTGCATATTCTTCTGGATTCAGGCTCGACCCATTCTTTTGTGTCCCCAAGTTTTGCAAGTACTTTGTTATCCCTTCTGAGAATCTTAAATCATATTCTAGTTGTTTCTACACCCTCAGGATTTCTAGTAGTCATGGATATCTTGTATCTAAGATGTGAAGTTTGGATTCAGGGGTTGCAGTTGATGGTGGATTTGATGTTGCTTGAGATGTATGATTTTGATGTGATCTTGGGCATGGATTGACTGGCAAATTATCACACCTATGTGGATGGCTTCCATAAGCAAGTTCACTTCGCCATTCCGGAATGTGAACCATTCTTTTTCCAAGGCATGGTACGGAGGGAGCTGCTATATTTTATTTCAACCTTGCACGCCCGTCACTTAATGGATTCCGGATGTCAAGCCTATTTTGCTTATACCTACACCATTGGGAGCATAGTGTACCGTCCAAAGATATCTCGGTGGTTAGTGAGTCCGAGAATGTATTTCCCGAAGAATTGCTTGGATTGCAACCTTATCGGAAAATTGAATTTGAGATTGAGATTGTCCCCGACTCAACCCTAGTTTTGAAGGCACCGTATAGGATGGCACTTGTCGAACTGAAAGAATTGAAACAGCAACTGTAGGAGCTACTGGATAAAGGATTTATCTGGCCGAGCGTGTCTCTTTGGGGTGCCCCGGTGCTGTTCGTCAAGAAGAAGGAGGGATCGTTCCGGCTATACATCGATTACCAGGAGCTAAACAATATCACCATTAAGAGTAAGTATCCTCAGTCAAGGATCGATGACCTATTTGATCAGCTACAATGAGCACAAGTGTTTTCAAAGATTAATCTTGCTCGGGGTATCACTAGTTGAGAATCAGGAAAGAAGACATAGTAAAGACAGCCTTTTGAACGAGGCATGGACATTATGAATTCCTGGTTATGCTATTCGGGTTGTCGAATGCCCCAGCCGCTTTTGTAGACTTGATGAATCCGGTATTTTGACCCTACCTAGACAAGTTTGCAGTGGTATTCATTAATGATATATTGATCTATTCGTGGAGCTATGATGAGCATGCCATGCATTTGAGAATTGTGCTTTAGATGCTTCGGGAGGAGAAATTATTTGCCAAATTGAAGAAGTGTGAGTTTTGGATTGAGGAAGTTGACTTTTTGGGTCATATTATATCAAATGGGGGCATATCCGTGGACCCGAAGAAGATTAAGGTTGTTGTTAATTGGAGCTGACCGTCATTGGTAACTGAGGTTTGGAGTTTCCTCGGGATGGCAGGTTATTATCGGAGGTTCATGAAGAATTTCTCCAGGATCTCCATGCCTTTGACTCGTTTGACGAAGAAGGACGTTAAATTTGTCTAGAGGGTTCAAAGTTTATTGCGATGCAAGTAGGACGGGTTTGGGCTGCGTTTTGATGCAGCACGGGAAGGTTATAGCTTATGGATCGAGGCAGTTGAAGATCCACAAGAAGAATTACCCGACGCATGATTTGGAGCTTACGACAGTGGTCTTCGTTTTGAAAATTTAGAGGCATTATCTATTTGATGAGAAATTCTTGATATATTCGGACCACAAGAGCCTCAAATATCTCGTTTCTCATAAAGAGTTGAACATGAGGCAAATGAGATGGATGGATTATCTAAACGATTTCGATTGTGAGATCCAATATCAGCTGGGTAAGGGCAATGTGGTGGCGGACGCTCCAAGCCGCCAATCATATTTTGCAGCTCATTTGAGAATTAAGGAGATGGAGATATTGGAATGCATGAAGCATTACGACATTCGGAGATACGCTCAAGGAAATCAGATGATTTTTTCACATTATAGTGTCCAGTCTGAGATCTTGAAGCAGATTAAGGAAAAGCAGATGAACGACCCTTTTTAGCCAATGTCACTAAGAATTTGAACCTAGACTCCAAGATTGATTTCAGTTTCTGAGTCAATAGAGTCCTAAGATTCCGGGACCGGATTTGTGTGCCCGATGTTGGTGATTTGAAGGATGAGATTATGAAGGAAGCTCACCAATTTCCGGTACACGATCCGCCCATGGATTAATAAGATGTACCAAAATGTAAGAAAGATGCTTTAGTAGAGGAACATGAAGAGAGAGATTGTGGCCTTCGTGGGGAGATACTTAGCCTGTTAGCAATTGAAGGCTGAGCGTAGAAAGCCATCTGGTCTTTTGCAGTCTTTGCCTATCCCTAATTGGAAGTCGGAGGATATATCCATAGATTTCATGTCGGGTTTGCCAAAGACGCCTAGGAATCATGACGCCATTTGGGTGATTGTCGACCGACTCACAAAATCGGCACACTTTCTAGCTATTCGGACGACTTATTCGAGGGATAAATTAGCCCGGATGTATATTAATGAGGTGATGAGACTGCATGAGATTTCAGCCACTATTATGCCAGATCGAGACCCAAGGTTCATCTTGAAATTTTAGGGAAGCCTGCATCGTGAACTGGGGACGGATCTGAAATTTAGTACGGCTTATCACCTGCAAATGGACAGACAATCTGAGTAAACCATACAAATTTTAGAAGACATGTTAAGGGCCACGGTAATGAGTTGAAAGGCAATTGAGATGATCACTTAGTCTTGGCAGAGTTCGCTTATAATAATAGCTACCAAGCGAGTATTAGGATGTCCCCCTTTGAAGTATTGTATGAAAGGAAGTGCCATTCTCCGATTTATTGGAAAGAGACTGGTGATAGATGGCTTAGGAGGCCGGAGATTGTGATGAAGATGTCCGAGAAGATCAGGCTGATCCATGAGAAATTGAAGGTGGCCCAAAGCCGGCAGAAGAGTTATACCGATCAGAGAAGATTAGAACTGAAGTTTGAAGTTGGCGACTTTGTTTTCTTAAAGGTATCGCCATCCAAGGGCGTATCTAGATTTGGACTCAATGGAAAATTGAAGCCAAGGTTTATAGGCCTGTTGAGATTTTGGAGAAAGTGGGGGGGTGGCGTATCATTTGGCCTTGCCACCATCTTTGGGAGAAATACACGACGTTTTTCACGTGTCCATACTCTGAAAGTATATCTATGATCCTACTCATATCATCGAATATACGCCTCTATCGATCGGTGAGGATTTGTCATACGTCGAGGAGTCCGTGCAGATTTTTGATCATAGAGACTAAGTGCTGCGGACGAAGACGATTCCTTTGGTTAAAGTTTTATGGATGAATTACACTCTAGGGGAGACTATCTGGGAGAAAGAGGATGAAATTCGGGAGAAATACTCCCACTTGTTTTGAGGTATATAATGACTTTAGCATCCATTAATTTCGAGGACGAAATTTTTTAAATGGGAGAGAGTTGTAAGGTTCCAGATATATGAAATATAATAATTAAATGATAATTAAGTCAATATAATTAAAATTGGACCTAATTCATATGAAAAATTTTAGTTTCGTGACCATGAAGCTTTTAGGTGAAGTGGACTCGTTAGGCGCCTGAGGCAACATCGCGGCGCCCAAAACAGAATGCTAGCACCCACCAGGAGCTCGAGCGCCCGGGGCGGCGTTGTTTCAAGTAGGGGAGTGCTTGCTGCACACCCGGCCAGCGCTCAAGTGCTAGCCTAGGGTTAAATAGCGCTAGGAGTACTTTTTCCCTCATTTTTCCTTTCGGCCAACAGATCGAAGAGAGAGAGTGGCGCGAGGAGAAGAGAGAGGAAGGAGATTTGAGGTCCTTGGGTCCGTTTCCGAGTTAATGCTAGTTACAAAGGTGATAAATCGGGTTAAGACAAGTGCACCTATATCCTTTTGTCTCATTTGTTCGTACTTTTATCTCGTTTTTCTTCGAGTATCTTTATTTTGATACCCGAATAAACTTATATTTTGTATTACCCATGCCCCAAGTATGAACACACTTCGATTTCATGTCCATTGAGCGAGGTTTGAACTATTTTTCGTACCCCCAAAACTCTAACCCATGCCCGAATAATTTTCGTTGGTTATATCGGGTAATATATATGAATTGACACTAGATAATCAAAACCCACGACTTGAGTATAAAATTCCATCAAATTGGTGACAGAAAATCCTACGTTTTATGCGGGTTAAGCATTCCAAAACCCTAACCTGCGCCCCGTGTATTCTGACTGATTGTCCACGAATTTTATGCATTTAAATGGATAAAGAAAATTGAGTCCCAACTTAAGAATGTGATTGATTTGCACTTAATTCCCTAATTTAGGAATTATGTATGAATTTATGAACATGGGAAGCTTTGAGCTTATGAAGAATAAAGAAAAACGATATCTTAACAATTTTAAAGAAAAAAGAACCAAGAAGGAGTATTCTATAATTAAAACAAAGAATTGATGAAATTATGAAATACTCTCCAGCAAAGTGGCAACAAAGGACTATGAGTTTAAGAGTAGAATTCCCTAAAGAAATAAAAAACTAAGAACTTGGGTCGAGGATTGGTTAGTATACTTTGGACTACCATTGATATTACAGTGGTGACTCAAGGAATATCCTAACCGTATATCCTAACTATTTATTTAGAGCGGGTGATATTTCTTGGTAAGCCTTAGTATACTGTAGTAGAAGATGTTGTCTGATATAAATTCTACTTGCAGCCTATGGTTATGTCCCCGTCTATAGGGTTGATATGTAGACGACCCCCCACTGAGTCAAAAATAGGAGGACATCGGCCTTAACTTGTGTGAATTGAATACAATCCAGGAAACGATCAACCGCACCTTAGTTAGTAAGGCCTGCTGGCCCTAATCCCTCAACGAAATAAGTTTTCAACAACGAACTAGTGATTAAGAAAAGAAAAACAAAAAAAGAACAGAAGAAATCGGGAAAAGCATTCACGAAAGCATATTCTTTTATGTTTATGATGCATGATCTCCCATAAGCATTTATTTTATTCCTATGCATATTATTCTATTTCAAAATGAAATCTCTCATGTACCTTGTGATATTATGCCCTGTTGAGCTTTAGCTCACTCATTGCTGTTTGTCCCCCCCCTCAGATTACTAGCACAAATTCCTACCATACGAGAAGGAATAAAGCTGTCAGCGCTTAGCATAGGCACGGAGATGATCTTTTTATGCTTTGAAGAACTGTATTTTATATTTTTGATTTAGTACATAATTCTTTTGGCAACAGAAAAATTGTATGTATTATGTCATCTTTTTGTTTATACACTAGTAGCAATGAGATGTTCAGTTTAGATTATAATATTGTGGATCTTTAGTTTGCTTCCGCAGGTTTTTCAAGGGTGTTCTAAGGTTTAGTGGCATCTTCCTGTTTCCAACCAGGAGTCCGGAATTATGTATTGTTGTTGTAGCATATGCGTTGTGGAAATATGGATTTGAATCCTGTGTTCGTATTTTTGTGGAATTCATATGTATCATAGGGTAATTACATGTTTTGTATCAGGCCAATATCCATATTACACTCGAAACTTTGCCGAATTTTCGGTTGGTAATACGGTACGTCACATCTAATGCCAGTGACTGTTAATGGTTATCAAGGCACATAGCTTTCTCAAAATCTCATCACTTTTCTTTTACCTGGACTCGTTTATAAGTAAAGAAATAATGACCTTATCAATATTAAGCGTGTCCTTTTCAAACAATATCATGACTATGTGATCGTACGAAGTCAATAACAAAGCAGGCAACACTGATGCCTTATCCTCCTTCATGATCTTGTGATCGAGTGAGAACACTTACCTTACTATTTGACTAAACTCATCCAAGTGCTTCTCAAAATTTTCACTTTTGATAACTAAATACCATAAAATTATTTCTTCACATGTAACCTCTTCATTAAAGATTTGGATTTATACCAACTTTCAAGTTTCATTGAAAATATCACTAGATCTAAGAAGACTATAACTTCCTGAAGGGTGTTGTCCATGTGATATAATTTGACTGTATAATTAGCCAAATTTGTTATACGTTACTACTCATCCTTGAACCTCTCTGACTTGTCCTCCTTATTTCTTGGTGCTTTCATAATTCCTTCACAAGTCAAACTGTTCCTCACTTGTTTTTGTTCAAGAATGAAATTCTTTTATTGCTGAAAGTGCATAATGTAGAATGAAATGCCCTCCAACGTTGACATCATAAAATTATAACTTTCAGACACTAAAAAGACTATTCTTTAATACTACTTGTTGGGTTTCAATCCATCAAATTATAAGACACAAAATATCGTGGGAGATTAAATAATAAAAATATAGAATCAAATACATCTTTTGCATGGCAATATTAAATATAAAAAATCATTCTCAATTAATAAAAAAACTACAAAACAACCTCCTAACAAATCTACTATAAAGTATATTGTTACAAAAATAATACTCTTTGATATTCATTTAT
>JAODPA010129543.1:0-17037 GCA_025585075.1 Nepenthes mirabilis | reverse complement strand
GAAAAATAAGAAATGAAGCAAAGGGAAAATAAGAGAGAAGAGAAAGATAAAAGCAGAAACAAAAAGAGAAACAAAAGCGGAGAAGGAAACAGAAGAAAAGTAAGAAGCAAAAGTCAGAAAGGGAGAAGACGGAAAGAAGTTGGCTAAATCTGGCAAGTGTACTCGATCCCTCTTTCTATTGGTGCTGATTATTGATCTTTCTTGTAAGTATTGTTGATCCGATACTTGTCTATAATATCATGAAAATCCCAAATTGACCATTATAAGAATTATGTACAAGTGTCGCCCTGTAACTGAGGCTCTCATGTTTCCTGATGACCGGTCAAAAATTGCTGACCGGATAATTAAGTGATTAATTAACTTAGCAGTTGACCAGAGTTAGAGGATTGCGGGATTGAGTAGTGACTGGTCAAGAAGTATTGACCGGATAGGCTAAGTCATAAACCGAGAGTGGAGACCTGTTGACCAAGAGTTACTATAAATTAACCGAGGGGTAACAATAACAACCAATCCATAATAAACCTAAATTCTGATCACATGCAAAAGTATGGTTAAGACATTGTACTGAATATTGCATTGATTAATGTTATGGATTTCTGCCCATATATTCTGTATTACCGAAAACCATGAGAAAGTTTTCATGTAATGTGACAAGCTTGAGAAACTGGACTATGGAATGAATGATTTAATGTAATATTCCCTGGCATACCACTAATATTATAGTGAAAATTCAATGATTACTCTGGCCGTGTATCCTGGCCACGTATTAGAGCGGATGATATCCTTAACACGCCTTAGGATATTATAGTGAAAACTTGAAGACTATCCTTGGGCCGCGGGGGAACTCTTTGTGGCAAATTGACCATTGGTCCTGTATACTGGGTTATAAGTTTACAAAATATTGGACATTAGCCTTAGATTGTGTAGTATATCACAATCATTTCTTCGATTGACGGTTCCGTTGGCTGGTAAAGTTTACTACCTCTGGTCCCTAAAGATAAATGATAAGTAATAACTCAAAGAGGAAAGAATTAAAGAATCATACATCATATTCCTATAATATCTGTATATGTCTATTTTGAATATGAAAAATGCATATTATTGCTCATTTATATATTATTGAGTATTTTGCTCACTCACTTGCTGTTTTTCCTAACCTCTCAGATGGAATGAACAAGTTGGTATCTAGTGATCAGACTGGCGCAGCAGAAGGTGATTAGAATAAAACAATTATGAATTGTAATTTTTGATATCTCTATTTTTTTACGAAAGCATGCAGATAATAGGTTTGCCACCTGACGAAAAAAAGATAAGTCATTCACAACCATATAAATGAATATTATCATAGAGTTAGATAGATACTCACAAACTATCATATCTTCGCACTTCTCCTATATGTTCTTTCTTTCCAATCCTTAAGCAACGTCGAAACTCTTTCATTCTTCTTTTCTTCCGCGACCATCTGTGTTAACATAAAGATTATGAATTTTAGTGTCAATTCATAATGTTGTTCTCTGTCGTTCATAAGTTATGTGAAACAATTATTAATAGATTTGTCAATAAATTATTACAAATACCTATATTTTTGAAACAATTTGGGAGTTCTACTGAATACTTCATCTACTAAATTCAAATTTACATGCTGCAAATACAGTTCACACCAAAAGTTTAAAATAAAAGTCAACGTTCAAGTAAGAATTACACAAAGCAATTCACAATATCGAAAGTCAAAAATATTAATAGTACGTTATCGTAACATCTCACATCTATGCTATAATTGTGAGTAGAAATCCAAGTGAAAGCTTCTCAGTATTCTAACTGAATGCGGGTCTATAGTGGATCATTATTACAGTCTAATAAATAAAAATATAATCTATAGATATATATAAGATAAAATATGACTTAATAATTACTCACACAGAAGCATTCATTTAACAGTAGCTATGATTTTATCCCACCTTCCTAATCGCATCTTCACCATTGTCTTTCTAGGTGCTTTTAAATCCCACGATTGTTCCTCTGTATGTAAGATCACTGCAATTTGTAGAAAATTTTATTTAAAAATTTTCACTTTAATAGAAAATTTTGAACCATTGTTAATAACCTTAACCATAATCATGTCAGCGGTGACTTAGACTGAAATGTAAACCCTAACACCTAATCCTATCCTGTAAAACATAAAAAATTGAGTATGGGTGTAGTACATGTTAACTTAACGTCTATGTAAATTTAAAAGTTGACAGTATGAGAAAATGCGCACCTTGACAATTTAACAACTGTTCTAGGCGTGAAAGAAAATTCACATAGAATTTTTTTTCTTATAATCACATGTAACAATAAAATTGTTATCTTATAATAATATATATTTTGCATACATCCCTGCTTTTAAAAAATACTCAACACATTTCTTCACGTATTCCGCTGTCAAATCCCTATAATCAAAAGCTATATATGCTTTACTCCATCTGTAATATTCGGACTAAATAGCACAATTTCCTCACATTGTATACAAAAGTCTAATGACGTATAAAAACTACTAACATAAGAAAAATTTACCATCTTTTTATGTAAATATTGTTATTAAGGACTTGCATTATCTTTTCATAAAAGCATGCGAAACCTGATGGAAAAAGATAAGTTATTCCTAACCATATAAATAGATATTATCATAAAGTTGAATTGATACTCACAAATTGTCATATCTTCGCACTGCTTCTATATATTCTTCATTCTCTCCTAAGCTCAAGCAACATCAAACATCCTTTTTCCTTTTTTTTCTTTCATAACCATCTGAATTCACATAAAGATTATAAATTTTAATATCATTCCTTAATGTTGTTCTCTATCATTCATAGGTTATACAAAATAATTATTAATATATTTCTCAATAAATTATTACAAACACCTATATTTTGAAAAAATTTGGGACTTCTCTTGAATACTTCGTCTACTAAATCCAAATTCACATGTTGCAAATGTGATTCACACAAAAGTTTAGTATAACAGTCAATGCTAAATTAAGAATTATACAAAGAGCACTACACAAATATCGAAAGTAGAAGATATTACTAGAACGTTACCATAACATCTCACTTTATGCTTTGATTGTGATTAGAAATCCAAGTGAAAACTTCTCAGTCTTCTCATTGATGGTAGGTTTATAATAGATCAATATTACACCCTAATAAATAAAAAAAGTAATCAGTAGAGGTATACAAAATAAAATATGGCTTAATAATTACTCACACACAAGCATTCGTTCAGCAGTATCCATAATTTTATCCAATCTTTCTAACTGTATCTCTACCATTGTCTTCCTAGGTGCTTGTAGATCCCATGATTGTTCCCTATCATGGATCAGTATTACGGCCTAACAAATTAAAATTTAATCTATAAAGATATACAAGATAAAATATGACTTCATAATTACTTACATATAAGCATTTATTTAATGGTATCCATGATTTTATCCCATCTTCTCAACCTTATCCCTACCGTAATCTTCCTAGGTGCTTTTAGATCCCACAATTATTCTCTCTGCATGCAAGATTGCTACAATTTATAGAAGATTTTGTCAGAAAAATTTTATTTTAACAAAAAAATTTAAACCATGGTTGATAACTTTAACCCTAATCCTATCCGTGGAGATCTACACTAAAGTCTAAACCTTAATGGCTAATCTTATACCGTAAGACAAAAAAATTGAGTATGGATACAAAAAATTTTAACTTAACATCTATACGAATTGAAAAATTGGTAGTATGAAAAGATATGTACCCCGACAACTTAATAAGTATTCTGCACACAAAGAAGAATTCACGTAGAATTTTACTTTCTTTCCTATAATCACCTAAAATAATAAAATTTTTATCTTCTAATAGTATATATATTTCATATACAGTAATTACTTTTTAAACATACTCGACACATTTCTTCATATATTCTACTATTAAATCACTGCAAACGAAAAACGTGTACGTTTAACTCCATCTATAATATTTAGAATAAATGATACCTTTCCACCGCATTTCATACAAAAGTCTACCAATGTACTAAAACTACCAATATAAGAAAAAGTTTACCATTCTTTTATATAAATATTATTACCGAGAAAGTGTCTCTATTTTTTCACGAAAGCATGCGGATAATAGATTTACCACCTAATAAAAAAAGATAAGTCATTCACAACTATATAAATAAATATTATTAGAGTTAGGTAGATACTAACAAATTGTCATACCTTCGCACCTCTCCTATATGTTCTTCATTGAACATCCTTCTTTTTTTTTCTTTCATTACCATCTAAGTCCACACAAAGATTATAAATTTCAATGTCATTTCCTAATGTTATTCTCTGTCATTCATAGGTTATACGAAACAATTATTAATATATTTCTCAATAAATTACTATAAATACCTATATTTTGAAACAATTTGGGACTTCTCTTATATACTTCGTCTGCTATATCAAAATTTACATGTTGTAAATGTGGTTCACACCAAAAGTTTAGTATAACAGTCAATGTTAAATTAAGAATTATACAAAGCACTATAGAAATATCAAAAATCGAAGATATTACTAGAATGTTACTATGACATCTCATATCTATACTTTGATTGTAAGTAAAATCTAAGTGGAAGCTTCTGAATCTTCTCACTAAATGTGGGTCTATGATAGATTAGTATTATGCCCTAACAAATAAAAAAGTAATCTATGGAGATATACAAGATAAAATATGATTTAAGAATTACTGACTAAATGTGGATTTATGATAGATTCATTCAATAGTATCCATGATTTTATCCCATCTTTGCAACCATATCTCCACCATTGTCTTCCTAGGTGCCTTTAGACCCCCACAATTGTTCCCTTTACATCCACGATCACTACAATTTGCTAAAAATTTTGTTAAAAAAATTTCATTTCTACAAAAAAATTTAAGTCGTTGTTGATAAACTTAACCCTAATCCTATCCACAAAAATTTAGATGGAAATCAAAACCCTAATACCTAACACTATACCATAAGAGATAAAAAAAAATATATGAGTATGGGTACAGAAGAATTTAATTTAACTTCTATATGAATTGAAAATTTGGTAGTTTGAAGAGATGCGTACCTCGACAATTTAATAAGTATTCTGCATACAAAAAAAAAATTCGCATAGAATTTTTCCTTTCTCCTATAATCACATACAATAATAAAATTGTTATCTTATACAGTATATATATTTTGTAAACATACCTGCTTTTGAAAAGTACTCTATATCTTTTTTTACGTATTTCGCTGTCAAATCCCTACAAACAAAAAGTATGTACGCCTGACTCCATCTGTAATATTCAAAATAAATAGCACCATTTCATCACATTTTATACAAGTTTATCTTTCTTTTATGTGAATATTATTGTTTAGGAAGTCCCTCTATCATTTCACTAAAGCATCCGAATAATGGCTTTACCAAATCAATCCGTTTAAGATTATTTTCCAATCAAAAATCATCTTAATAGCATCAAAGCCCGTTTTTATCTATAAAATTAGTTTCTTAACACTAAATTTTACATAATTCTTTTAACACAAAAACATATAACTAAAAGATCAGCTACAACACTTATGACTGTAAAATGAAATATCAGCTGATATCTAATAAAAATATCGATATATAATGGTAATAAGTCCCTGATATAGATATTTTTCAATATTGTCACAAAAACGTGAAATATCACCTCATCATCTATATATCGTGATACATCGATAAATATAACAAATATTTGATCGATATATCTGTAAATGTTTGCATGTTACCTTACTATTCGTAGAAGCTTTTTCTTGCTTTTGATATATTTGATAGCTGTACAAATAGTCTGATATATATATATATATAAATACGGCCACAGTCAATACCAATATTTTCATCCATATCTATGACTCCTAGATATTGAACTCCTATGTGAAATTTACCTAGTTTTGGATTTAAGAATTAGAGTTCAGATTTTATGGCTCAGATTTAAAAGTTTTGGATTCAAGGTCAAAAGTTGAGGGTTCAGGGTAAAGGGTCCCAGGTTTAGTATTAAAGGTTAAAAGTTCAAGGATTAGAATTAAGGTTTCACGGTTCAAGTTAAGGTTTTCGGGTTCAAAATTTAAGGTTCGGGGTTTGGAGTTAAGGATTTGTGTCTCGTGTTTGGGATGAAGGGATAGCATTTACGAGTTAGGATTTAAGTTCAGGATAAGGGTTCAGGGTTAAAGGGTTTAATTTTTTAGGGGTTCTAGACATAGGAGTTCAGGATTAAGGGATTGATGGTTAAGGGTTCAGAGAAATTATAGAAAGTAGGCAGTTACCTCTCTCTGCGTTTCTTCTTTTGCGCGAGAGCAACAAAGGCTTCTGTTATGTAATTGATGCACACATCAGCTCCAAGGTCTTGGAGAACGCCAATTTTTCCTCACTGCCTAGCATTGTCGATAAACAATAGGACTAAGCTACGGGAAGTGAAAAACTAATTGATCCATGATAGACAGCGCCAAAAGAACTGCCAAACCTGCCATCACAAGTACTCTTATTCCATAGTATTTAGCTATCTGAATTGCAAACGTGCCAAATCCACTGGAGCCCCCATGAATCTGAAAATTATAGAGTTGGCTCTTTATTAAAAATGGAAAGAACGGAAAAAGGGGGAAAAAAATATACAAAAGGATTACTAATTCATCGCTAAATCAGTACATATACTTCTTATATTAAAGCTGTGTTCAGGAATTAATTGATGAAATGTGCACCATGATTCCAAATCTTGAGTCGAGCAGTTTATCTTTAGCTAATATATCAGCACAGAAGTAAAATATAACTATGAATCATACAATGACTTCTTTCGAAAAATTGGTAAACCTCTTTGTGGACAGCACAACAATATTTTTGAATTTTAATCTTAATAGACAGTATAATAAGCAAGAACACTACTAAATATATGTCTATATATCAGAGCGGGAGAGGACACATGATGATAGCACCCTCTGTTGCATTATTTTTCCTTTCTATATTTAATTTTATTTTGGAGGAAAAGGATAACTGTAAATTGATGGAGTGAGAAATGAGTTGTTTGTTCCATAAGCACGTTATTAAACTCCTTTTTAAGCAAATATAATGGATCATTATTAATATTCCTGACCATCTCAATTTACACGATATGTCCATCCATTTAATTCGAACTTCAAGTTTTTATTTTATATATATGAATAAATTGTTGCTAGAATTTTTAGGAAGTAGATAGGAGGGACAGAAAGTTGAGAGAGAGACAAAACCTCCATTCAGTGCTCCAAGGAGATATCTTTCTTCAGTCGGAGAAGCAGCAGTATCATGATCCTCCGCCACTCCATTTTTGAAGCTCCTTTCCATTGCAAACTTCAATACGCTTTCAGCCTGATTAGAACTTGATTAAAAATCAATTATAATTTTGCAGGCTGAGTGTGATTAAACACATGGTATATCTTGCAAAATGTCACCGCTAACCTGGTCTCTTGGGAGATGATAAACGCAAACCTTCCCGCTGTAGAATATCATCATTGGAGCAGTTTCAGGAGATTTTTCGTGCGAAGGCCTGCCAATGTGCTATAAATAACAATTACTTGAACAAGTTACATCAAAGAAGCAGATCCAAGTATATTTTCTTCTCTAACGATTCTTCTTCTTACTACTAGAATTCGACATTCTTCTTTTTCTGGGATTTCCTTCGCTAAATTAGGACATTCTTGATTGTTGCTTCTGCAAAAGATTTGAGATTTTTTGGAGTGAAATCAATTATTTAACATTCCTTACGTCTTTTCTCACACTATCATCACTGTTGATCGCCATTTATCAGTTTTGAATACTTGCGTTGGCACGCACAGAAATGCATTGCAGGTGAACACTTTCCGTTGACAGAATTGTGATTTCTGCTGCAGGTTTTCTGCACTGCAGGTTTATTGTCAGTTGATGAGACGTGAATTTCTTACAGAAATGACTTGGTATTTGTCCAATACTTAGTAGGATCTGAGAACTTGATACTGAAATTTATGGCCTATTAACTTCTCTAATGACTTCTTTTGTACTAAAGTTGCTTGTGTTTTATGCGCCAGAGAATGGCCGACTTGCACGGTAGGATTTCAGCCCCTTCTGCTTTTTCTCTTAGCAGTTACTATCTCACGCCTTTGAATCGAGGAAAATTCCTATTGCACTTTGCTTTCGGGTGTTTTACTGTCTCCGAAGCTTTTACTAGTTGCAGCGACTGCCCCTTGAGGTTAATAACACCTTATTTTCAACAATTTGTTGGGGTTTGAACACCCGGATTCACACAACCCAGATCCGGAGCAGCGAAAAAATCCGAACCCCTCATCAACCATTGGCCACCAATTTAGTAGGAATAAGGAACAAAGAAATATACAACGATTTTTAACGTGAAAAATATTTTCTTAACTAAGGGAAAAAAATCATGGGACAGACTCCGAAAATATTCCACTATGTAAAATTGGTTACAAAAACCCCGATACGAAATATCCGCAAGCCACCTGAGACAGAACAAAGAAAAACAATAACCAAAGTAAGGAAACTCTCTCCTTCCCTCTTTTTCACTCTGTTTTTCTGCTCTCCTTCCCCTCACTGGTAGTACTCTCCGCTCACATATTTTACAAGTGTGGTGAAATGGCAAACTTCGTTCCCCCCCCCCCCCCCCCCGCACACATGCGGCTTGGCGCCTAGCGCCCCTTGGTGCACAGCAATGCTACCTGGCACTTGGTGACTAGCACACTTTCTCCTGAAGCACCTGGTGCCATTTATAATGACGCTCGCTCTAAATCCATCTGCTCACCTAGCTTTATCTTGCATATAATTTGTCACATCATTCACCAGTTCTCGTGCTTCCCAAGAAGACCCATGTTCTGCTGCTTGCACATGTGCTCTATAAGTCAACTTTCGGCGCATGCTCTACAGCTGTGTAAAAGTTGCCGACTCTAAAAATCAACTTCTCAATGCATGCTCGGTAGAGTCTACCAACTCTGCCAGGTCTAACCTCTGATTTGGCGCCCTCAGTCGGTCCCTATTCCCTTTCTTGAGCCTAGTGCAGTTGATAAGTCCTCGGCCATCATCTGGTCAACCTCTTGTTGACCAGATTTTTCTCTTAGTCAGTCAACAAGTTGACTAGCCATTTTGCCCCAATTGGACATTTTGGCACAACCGGCCAATTTGCTCTCTCCAGCAAATTTCCCACTCTAGAATTCTACTCCTGAATTCCATTTCGGAATTCCAACTCTGTTGAATTCCACCCCGCTACTAATCCACTCCGCCCACAGAGTCACTCCAGCAACAAATCCACTCCGGCCGTTTCCCACGCAAGTCCTCGGGCCTTAACCAAAGACTTTAGCCCCTGGGTATTTACCCACTCCGGCAATTGGCCACTCAAGCAAATGCCCACTCCGACAATTGCCCACTCCGGCAAATTTGCCACTTCGAGATTCGCCTACTCCAGCAAATGGTCACTCCGGCAAATTTGCCACTTCAAGATTTGCCTACTCCGGCAAATGGTCATTTCTCTGAGATTTGCCAACTCCAACAAATGATCTTCCTAGCCCTTATTGCAATCAATTTACAGCACTCCGAAATTCCGATGACAAATTCATTTGTTGAGTCACCACAATGGAGTGACCAAACCCAACACACTTAATATTTCAATATTTGTTTCACTTCCATATGCCAACACAAATCTTCCATCCCTTAGTTATTACTTGGAAATAATCCTTTAAAAAAACATATCCCTCTTATATATGGATGGCACAGAATGAACGGACAGGAGAGAACGGTCGGACAGTGAAGGCAACAAGCACAGCCAAACGCCAAAGACAGCAGTAAAAGTAATAGAGAAACAGTAATGAGAGTACAGTAGGATTTTACTTGAAAAACCCTTCTAAACAAGGGGAAAAACCACATGATTTCAATCCACCAAATGAATCCACTAAGTATGAGAGCTTGTTACAAAAGCTGCTGGCTACACAAGCCCTAACAGTAGAAGAAGAAGAAGAAGAAAGAAAACTAGAGCATGAGAACACACACACGGTTTTTCTCTCAGTGATCTACACTTCTTCTTTTCTCTCTTGCACACACTCTGTGCAAATCTCTTTTCTCTCTCAATTTTCTCACACTTTGACACACCTCTACCTACAAAACACATACATATATGTAATTCGGCTGATGAGAAGGACAGGCATGCCAACGTGGACGATACACGAACATGCAGCCACCAAATAGCCTGCAACTCTGTAATAAATCTGCAAAATATCGGCCATACAGAAAAGCAACCCACCACTCTACAGGGATTGCTGCATATTTTCCACAAATCTAGCACGCTCAGAAGATCCTCTAAGTTGTCTTCCACGTGTACTTTCTGCCCTCAAGTTCTCGTACCTTCAAAGAATGCCTCCATGCATTACACATGGGTCTCGGACTCCATCAACAAAAGGTACGCGGACATTCATAATATCTACGTCCATTTCCAAAATCACGGACAACTGCTCATAAGTCCACGTACAAACAAAGAGCGTACACGTCCGCGGACCATATTCAAACATGAGTCCGCGGACATATTCCCACTAAGGGAGTGACCCCAACAAACTTCTCCTCACGATCGAATAGGAACAAAATTAATCAACCCATCGATATCACAACGAGCTTCCAGCTTTCCCTTTGACAAGACCTTAGTCATCATATCTGTCCTATTTTCGTCAGTACTGATCTTTTCCAGTGACAAAAGACCTTCTTCAAGCATGTCTCTCACCATACGTCTCGAGACATATAATGTGCCGTTTAGAATTCTTTCTTAGTCAGTTATCATTATGCATATTTTGATTTTAAACAGAGCAGGAGACGTGTATCCTTTTAAGAGATTTTAGAAAATTAAGCATCATTTGGATTAGTGTTTTTGTTTAAAACACATCATTTTCAAATTCAATCATTTTTTTTCAAATTCTAATGTCTTCCTTTCTCCTATTTAAATTCAAGTCGTATCTTCTTTCTTTTTCTTACACTTTCTCGAAATAAAAATGCAATGTCCCACATCCTCATATGCACTTAATGAGACGTTATACTACATATAAATCCATATAATATATAATATTTATACACATGATTCATATGATACCATATCAAGTGGCTTCAACTCCATACAATTAGAATACGGCGTCGAATTCTTTAGAGATACTACTAAGAACTAAAACTCATTACCATAAAAATTTATTAAAGTATAAATAATAACCACAACAATTTACGGAAGCACAACTAAATGATCAACACCAACATCGTATATAATTTTTTTTTCTTTTATTCATTACAAGATGGTGTACATGACTTTCAAATATCAAATTACGTATTACAATACACTACAATATGATATCAAATTTACATTACATCACCATCTGATCCCAATTACCTTATGATTTCAATCCTTAATCACCAAATATCAACTTGTACCTTCCATCTGAGGGGTTAGGAAAACAGTAAGGAAATGAGCCAAATACTCAATAAGGTATAAATAAAAGAAAAGATATATACATTCATACTAAAATAAACGTATAAATCAAAGGAATAGGAATATGTATGAACTTCTGATTTCTTTAACTTTTCTTTTATAATTATTAATTATCATTTGTCCTTTTATCATTTATCTTTAAGGACTAGGGCTAGTAAGCCTGACCAACTAACGAAGCAGTCAATCGAGAAAAAAATTGTATATGCTTTCACACAATTTAAGGCACAAAATCATGTAATTCAACACCCCGTGATGAGTGGTATACTTTTAACTCAATATATAGGGCCAAATAATAAAAAAGCTATTAAAATACCCCCACGGCCGATGGGTAGTCTTCAAGTTTTCACTATAATATCCTAAGGCATGTTAAGAAATATGAAATTCACGGCCAGGGTAATCCCTTGAGTTTTTACTATAATATTTATGACATATTAGGGAATATTATCCACTGAAATAATTTATTAGTTCAATTTCTTATTTCTTCTTCAAAACTTGATAACTTTATATGGAAGCTTTTGTCTTGATCATAATATTTCTTTTTTTAATTTTCTCCACTTCGGAAGAAAATTCTTATCATTATTGGAGAATACAAAGCTTCCATACCATACATATCATCATGCAAACTTTTTATAAAATCAAAACATGTACCAAAATATACAATTATAAAATACAATATTTGATAATAAATTGTAAATTGTAACAGAAATCAATATATTGTTTGTTTTAATGGTTTTAATCCTTAAAATGTAAATTTAACATGTAATTTATTCGGCTGATTTAGTTGCTAGTTGGGTAATTGATTCAGGGCCAATTCAAGTTGATTTCTTAGCCCAATTATTTAAAGATTCGGCTATCGATTCATGACCAATTTAATGGCCAATTCAAGGGTTAGTCCCTATGGATTTTCATTATTATTCTCCATATTTGTGAATCGGTTTGGATGAATCAGTTCAACGGTTCAAGGTTTCTCCATTTGCTGAAAATTTCAGCATTTGGCCGGTTCTTTTTTCTTAATTTGAGGCCTGGTTCGAGGGTCGATTTGAGGCATATTTTTCCCGGTTGATATCTTAAAATTTTTTCATAGCATCTTAATTAATTTGGGTGTTGGTTCAACTAGTTTGGAAATAGAAAATGGGCCGATTCAGCAGCCCAAATTCCAGCATCAACATGGATACTATTACCCGGTCTGGTACTATTTAGAGTCCCAGTTCAATATCAAAGCCGGAAGACTTCTTGATAATTTATCAAATTTAAAGGTAACCCAAATTTACCAACTATTTTCTCGACTTAATTCAAATCCTTGAACAGACCAATGGACTTCTATTTCAGCTCATTCTGAGCCTTGAAAATAACCCTTCACTTCAAACCCTATACTAGACCGTAAAATATATGGTCATTCGCTCCGCTATACTATTCTGATTGACCATTTACTTACATACTAAAATAAAATCCTCTTATAATCAAAATTCATTGATCCATGTTGGACACCTAGGTTACATGATAACTATAGGCCTAAGAAAAATCCCCAAAAAATCAACACAACTAAGGTAATGCCCTTAATCCTCAGATTATGATTAACTTAGAAACTACAATTGAGACGATCACCCAAAAATTCGGCACAGCCTCAAATCACTACCTAGGTCTTGAAACCTAAATGCTCAGCAAACTTATTATTATGTTGGCATACCAACGAGCCAATCTAGTTGACCCGCGTGCATTACCCAAATTCGCGATAAATGGAATATCCTTGAAAGCTAATCCATAATTATTCAAACACCCAAAATCCTTGCCATTTTAACAACCCCGAAGCAAAACTATGACGGACCGTATTTTCTACCGTAAAGCCGACAAAGTTCCATCTATAATACAGCCGTCAAACTTTACCAAACTCGTGAAATATCCTGAACAATATACATAATCTATCAGAAATGTCTTCATGACATTAAAACAACAGCACTACAATCATCACACAGCCAATGACACGACACAACAACAACTCACAAAACCACACAGTACAACAACTCACGGGGGTCACGGGTGGGGCCGCGATGGTAGCTGGCTGAGGCGACGCGACGGTGGTGCGCAGTGTGGGTGAGTGGAGGAGATCGGCGGCGAGAAGTTGCACGAGGAGAGAGGCGGCCGCGTAACGGCACCGGCGCCGACTGGGTGGTGTCGAGGAGGCCAACGACGGCCAGGCAAGCGGCGCAGTGGTGGAGCGGCGGCAGCGGAGCAGCCGGCAGCGGCTGGCAGAGCTCGCGCGCGGAGGAGAACGGAGGAGAGAGTAAGGGGTGCGCGGTGACTAAGAGGAAAATTACCCGATTGGAGTGCTTCGGGACATCATTTCATCAAATCTGCGGAATATAATACTAAGGAAAGAATCCTCTAGCCCTATTCTTATTCTAATTTAATTTTTGATACATTTTGACTACTGTGGGAGATTTTACTAACATACATGTATTTTCATATACCCCAAATTTATCAATTGTGTACATGCATGTATATTTTATCGGTTGTGCGGTGGTTTTGTATTGGCATTTATAATTTGGAGAGATTTTGGACACCCGGACGATATATATGTATGTTTGTGTATCCATATATTGTCGAACCATGAACCAGGTCATGCGTTGGTCTACACGAACACTGCCGGGGGCGGGATCACTACGGGACCATAGCGGTCCGAGACCCTAGGGGTCAATTTGTGATCCAAGGCATTGGCTATTTGTGGCGCCGCTCCCGACGGGGACGTATATGATAGGCTACTTCCGCCGGAAGGAAGGTTGAGACATTTAGTAGCTAACTTGCCCTACTGTGTATTTAATTGAGAACTATCGTAAGGAATTGACGGAAAACTAATATATTCAGACGTCCTAATATATAATTAAAACTTAAGATTGCACTCAAAGCCGCGGGTGGTAAAACATAGTGAGCAAGTTCCTAATCTATGGGAGACAGAGTACATATATGGCCTTGAGCAATTGGCCTAAACCGTAGCTAAGCTTTGAGCTGCTGGCTTAAATCGCAACCGATATAGCCGTGGTTACCAAACGAGGGTAACCTTTCCTCAAATTGTTATTATTTATCTTTGGTTCTCTAATTTCGTGCATGCTTTGTATTTCTGCATGTGTTGCGTGGACGACGATTTGAGATACGTGGTTTGACCCACGGATAGGCAATGGAAATGTCTCGTACGTACTGATATGATAAACACAAAATGTGTTTTGATTTATGTTTTAGTTCCGGTGGTCTTTTCTTGATTTCTGCATTATGAGTTTTAGATCCGGACAATGGTATGTGTCTCATACGGATGTGGTGATGGTCACAATTATGTAATGTGACCTCAGATCATATGATATAATATCGTCTATGAGATTTTACTGGATCGTGATATATATGATTTTGACTCGAAGGGACGAGTTAATATAGACGACGATTTGGTACAAGACATCTCCTCGGTTTTCAGGGATTTTACGGATATTGTGTTTTGTTTTATGTGATTGCTATGCAATATCTCTACTTCTGATTTATGTGTACCGTTTTATACGATTGTTGATACTTGCTGAGCTCTAAACTCATGTTTTTATGTTTTATCCCTTCAGACCAATAGTTTGGATACACTTATAGAGTTTGGATGTTGTCTGATGCGGCAGATCTCTATCGGTGAGTAGAGATATTCATATTAGTTATATTTTTAATCTCGAGGATATATTATGGTTTTGTCTATGGCTAGATGAGGGCCTTGATCCATGTATAAAATATGTTTGGAGTTATCGCGTTATGTTAGTGAGTTGTTCTAATGTTGAATACCTCCATTATGATATTTGGATAGCAGGTCGTATATTGTGTTTGTCCTAATTTATGTCCGATGAGATCTTGTGCGGGGTTTATCATGTTGGGTCCTGTATGTGTTCGAATTATCACGCCCGGGTTGCATTATTATGGTTAATAGAATATATATTATTGATTTTATTTTGACATGCGAATATTGTGTTCTTGGGTCGTGACAGTCGAAGAAGAAGAAAGAAAAGCAGAGCGTGAGAACACACACGGTTTTTCCCTCACTACTCTACACTTCTTCTTTCTCTCTTGCACACATTCTGTATAAATCTCTTTTCTCTCTCAATTTTCTCACACTCTGACACATCTCTACCCACAAAACACATACATATATGTAATCGGGCTAATGAGAATGACAGGCATGTCATTGTAGACGACACATGAACATGCAGCCACCAAATAGCCTGCAACTCTGCAACAAACCTGCAGAATGTCGGCCCTGCAGAAAAGCGACCACCACTCTACAGGGACTGCTGCATACTCACCAAAAATCTGACATGCTCAAAAGATCTTCTGAGCTGTCCTCCACGTGTACTTTCCGCCCTCAAATCCTCGTACCTTTAAAGAATACCTCTATACATTACACATGGGTCTCGTACTCCATCAGTAAAAGATATACGAACATTCATAATGTCCGCATCCATTTCTAAAATTATGGACAACTGCTCATAGATCCGCGTACAGAAAAAGAGCTTACACGTCCGCAGATCATATCCACGCATGAGTTCGCGGACACATTCTCACTAAGGGAGTGACTCCAACATATATCTCATCAAGTTATATCAAAAAAAGAAAAAAAGATATTTCTTTTGCTTTATTGAATAATTTTTGTGTAGATAAGCACCTGAGAAGAGGACAGGACGCCGGTGAAGGAGGAAGGAAAGCCTGTTCCCCCAACGAGATCAAGTTCATGGAAGGGAAGGAGGTAAACGGGCGTTTTCTGACAATTCTGAGATTGAAGCATAATTGGATGATCCCGAAGCGATGACGCTTTTAAAAGCCTCAGGACTGATCTAAGAAATAACATTTTGAATTCCTGAAGAAATCAAAAAATCTCAAAACAAATCAGCATCAAAGGCAAAATTGACAAGCAAGGAGAAAACATAAGATGAAGATGAGAGGGACCTCGGAAGCTTCTCCAACACTGCCAAGTTTGAACTACCATTCAGGTCCGGATTCGTAACCTAGGGTTTCGAGGGAATCACACGAGGCGTCTGCCCCCGTCGGCTTGAAGCACTGTAGGAGAGACCGAGGAATGTCGCAGCACGTTGAGGAGGAGTGGGGAGGATCTCCATCTTTGAGCGTTTATGCGAGGGAATCGGTTTCCGATTGTAAGCAAACGCCAGGGCCGAGGCACGCGACGACTGCGATCTTGAATCGTATGGCGAACCGCAGCCTGTTAAACTGCAGACGACAACGGTGATCTTGAATTCTCACTCGACGGCACGAACGACAGCCTAACTCACTCGACGGAAACCCATCCATTCACTCAGAGGAGGCAAGAAAATCTATAAGTTAAATTCTCTCTCCTCCGCGCTCAGTATTTGTGTAACGGGAAGTTTTTATTTTTGACAACGTTGGAGTAACGGACAAATTTTATTTTGACAACTGTATACAGCAATAAAATTATTGGTATTTTGAAGAAAATTTTATTTATTATATT
>JAODPA010129532.1:0-17037 GCA_025585075.1 Nepenthes mirabilis | reverse complement strand
CCCCGAGCGACTAGTACATCATAGAATACATTCAGAAAACCTCTAAGAGGATGGAACTAACAGAAAGTAGTAAAAGGACAACGTCATTTTACAAAAGTAGGAACAACAACAGTATTGCCCCAAACCAAAGTGCATCCCAAGAACAGGAAAAGCAAATCTTCCACTACGGCCTCGAATCCAAACCGTCTCCCTTGAAAACCTGCCACAGGTTGGCAAGTGAGGACCGAAGTGGAAACGACAGTTGAAAACGCCACAAAAAAGTCAACCAGCCAAGAGTCAACACTGGCAATTGAAAGCGGCTTGAAATCAGCCACAGTAAATTCAAATCGGCCATAAGTCTGAAGCAGCACACAAAACCTGCTCCCGTGTGCAAACGCAACCGGCAAGCAGCCCAAAACCGATCACGATTCGAGATCGGCAGCTGAGATCTAAATCAGGAATTAAGCTCCTAATCGCACTCGGCAATTTACACTCCCATACCGGCATTTGGGATGCAATCGGAGGCTACAACAATCGAGATCGACATATGGGATGCAATCCGAGATCGGCAATTCATATTGAAGCCCAAACCGGCACTTGAAACCAGATCGGCAATTGGGTCGTAACCACATCCGAGCAGAAATTGGATTACGCCATAAACACAATCCATACCGGCAATTGACCCTGTGCAAACCGGTTTGCAGTCGAAATGAAATCAGCCTTGATTCCATTCCGGCAAAACCACGAAGATAGAATGCGTAGCCTGGGAAGCTCAATCCACGTCAGCATAGATTTCATTCCGGCAAAACCAAGTGCAAAACGCCATTACACAACTGGAAACTACAACCGTGGTCTCCCTTCCAGGGGTTCCCACCAGAACAGCAACCATCAGCATGAAATCAGTGTATCAAGCTTCGAAGAAAACATCAGCTTGGCCTTCAGCGTCCAACAGTGGCAGCAGAAAACATTTCAGGAGCTCTTAACTGTATTCCTCCTCAATCAAAGAAAAACAGCAACCAAGAATTTCACCAGCTTCCAGCATACTCAGCCTCAGAGAGCAGCACCAAAACCCACAAAGTATATGCAGACAAGGTCCATACTCCAGCTAGTCAGACAAGCTGGCAGTCCCAAGCCATATGAAAAAGAGTGAGAAAATGTGGCCACAATGGAATCCCAGCACATGATTCACCAAAATTGGAATGCCACACCTCCATCAGTAGGACAAAGGCTCCATCCAATGATCTAAGGCACATAGAGGCCATGAATATCACAACCAAAGTATATGCAGACACCCATTTCAATCACAGCAGAATCTCTGCCCGTCCCGATAGAGAATAGCATAAATCAGCACCCACAACAAGAATGTTGCCCACTCACATGAACAACCGATGGATATGGAATTTTCAACATCCAGTTCAGCCGACTCATCAGTGCATTCCTCAGAAGTACCCATCGTGAGGTACTTCCATCTCAGCAACCAGAGGCTGAATCAATCCAAATCATCTCCAGAAGCTGGCATTAGAGAATGTCTCCACCAGCTTTAACACAGTCATAGCTTGGCACCAAGAGCAGAGGCCATCAGCATCAGCAGTAAGCTTAAACTACCATTACTACTCAGCAGTTATACAGACTAAAATCAGCACAGAAAGGCTTTACAACATTTCCAGTTTATGTAATTCATGGGCTGCTGTTATCCATCCAGCATCCGGAGAAGATCTCCATAACATATACCATAAGAACATACCAAAAAATAAAGAGTAAATATGTATTGGCATCAACACCAAAAAAAATCTTACTTACCAAAAAAAAAAAAAAAGCCAAAGTAAAAAAATTCAACCAAGTGCGGGTAAACGGTGGGAGTAACTATAATTCTCTTAAGGTAGCCAAATGTCTTGTCATCTAGTTAGCGACATGCACGAATGGATTAATGAGATTTCCTATTGTTCCTATCTACTATCCAGTGAAACCACAACTAAGAAAACAAGCTTGGCAGAATTAGTGGAAAAAGAAGACTCTATTGAGCTTGACTCTAGTTTGACTTTGTGAAATGACTTGAGAGGTTTAGGATAAGTGGGAGCCCTCGGGAAAAAGTGAAATACCACTACTTTTAACGTTATTTTACTTCGTGAGTTGGAGGCGGGGCATGGCCGATTCGAGTGGAGGACATTGTCAGGTGGGGAGTTTGGCTAGGACGGCACATCTGTTAAAAGATAATGCAGGTGTTCTAAGATGAGCTTAACGAGAACAAAAATCTCATGTGGAATAGAAGGGTAAAAGCTTGTTTGATTCTGATTTTCAGTACGAATACGAATCGTGAAAGTGTTGCAGCCAAGTGTTCATAGCGACGTTGATTTTTGATCCTTCGATGTCGGCTCTTCCTGTCATTGTGAAGCAGAATTCACCAAGTGTTGGATTGTTCACCCACCAATAAGGAATTCGAGCTGGGTTTAGACCGTCATGAGACAGGTTAGTTTCCAACCTAGTACGAGAGGAATTGTTGATTTGCACAATTGGTCTTCGCGCTTGGTTGAAAAGCCAATAGTGTGAAGTTATCATGCATTGGATTATGATTGAACGCTTCTAAGTCAGAATTCGGGCAAGAAGCGACGCATGCACTCACCGCTCGTTTGCTAACCCGTAGTAGGGGTCTAACCCCCAAGGGCATGTGTCGTTGGCCAAGCCCCCACGACGGATGCACTGCTTGGGCCACCTAGAAGTATAATTTTCATCGAGTGGCGAGTCGAATCCTTTATAGATGACTTAAATACATGACGGGTTATTATAAGTGGTAGAGTGGCCTTGCTGCCACAATCCATTGATATTCATCCCTACGTCTCTCTGATTCGTCCTTCCCCCCAAACTAAGCAATGATGTGAAAACAATGAAGACTCAGGGATGGACGGCTGCCACCACAGCTATCCACCCAGCTCTGCATTACCCCCGGGATGCTCCTACGAAAACCACTAACCTTTCAAGGCAGGATGATTGAAATGGAACAGAACGGAGCACCATTGGACACATCCCTAAATTTTCTGGGCATGTCCCTGCCACGTCCCAAAAATAATCTAGTTCGACCATGTCACGTAACTGCCACGATAGTGTTGTGTGCCTAGCATTGCCCGTGTCATGATCTTGTTGTGCCCCACAGCGTGCCAGTGCCGGTCCCTTGTCGCTTACCGTGCTCTAGTAGCTCCATTGTCACGCCAAGCAGTGCTGATGTTGCGCCAGTGTCACATCCCAGAAATGCCCTTGTCATGTTGATGTCACACCCAGTAGCACTATTATCACGCCTAGCAGCGCTGGTGTTACGCTCATGCCAGTCCCTTATCGCTCCTAGTAGTGCCCGCGTCCCTTGTCGTGCTCCAACGACTCCATTCTTGTGCCTAGCAGTGCTCCTAGGAACGCCTTTGTTGTGTCGGTGTCATGCCCAACAGCTCCCTTGTCGTACCTAGCAGTGCTGGTGTTGTGCCAGTGCCGGTCCCTTGTCGCTCCCAGTAGCACTCGCGTCTCTTATCGTGCTCTAGCAACTCCCTTGTTGAGCCTAGCATCTCCCTTGTCGGCCTAATAGCATTGGTGTCGCGCCCGTGTTGGTCCCTCATCGTGCTCTAGCAACTCCCTCATCGTGTCAAGCAGTGCCGGTGTCGCATCCTAGGAATGCCCCTGTCATGCCGGTGTCGCGCCCAGCAGCTCCTTTGTTGCGCCCAATAGCACTGGTGTTGGGCCATGCCGGTCCTTTGTTGCTCCCAGTGGCGCCTGCATCGCTGGTCATACTCCAACAGCTCCCTTGTCATGCTCAGTAGTGCCAATGTGGCGCCCGTGCTGGTCCCTCATCGCTCCCAGTAGCACCCACGTTGCAGATTTCGTGCTCCAGCATCCCCCTTGTTGCACCCAATAGTGCTGGGGTCACACCGGTGTCACGCCCCAACAACGTTGTTGTCGCACCCAGCAGTGCCTGGGTTGCTCACCATGAACGCCCTTGTCGTGCCCAACAGCTCCCCAGCATGCCCCATTAGTGCCCTTGTCATGCCCAGAGTGTCCTTGTGGTGCATGTGTCATCCCCAATAGTGCATGGGATGATCTAGCACCACTCGCTCATTCCCTTGTGGCACCTAGCTGCTTTCTTATTGTGCCACTAGCGTCCTTGTCGCACCCTGCTCACTCATGTTACACCCAAGTAGTGCCCTGATCACCCAGGGTGCGCTCCAGTAGTGCCATTGTTGCACACAGCAGTGCCCTTGTCACCCCCAAGTCGTGCTTCGCAGTGCCTGGGTCGCCCCCCAGCAGGTCCCCAGTGCGCCCCACCGATGCCCTTGTCGAGCTGTACGTGCCCCAGCTGATCCCTTGTTGCCCAGCAACTGAGTTGTCGTGCTCGTGTTGCTCCCTTGTCACACCCTAGCAGTGCCCTTATTGTGCCCAATAGTGCCGGTGTTACACCCGTGTTACACCCACGCTGGTCCCTTATCACAACCAACAGCATCCATGTCACTTGTCACGTCCATCATGTCCCAACAGCTCCCTTGTCATGCCCCATTAGTGCCCTTCTTGCGCCTAGCAGCGTTGATGTCGCACCCATGCAACTCGCTTGTCGTGGTCTAGTAGCGGCCTTGTCGCGCCCTAGCAATAACCTTGTCGCGCCCCGTCAGTGCCCTTGTCGCACCCATTCCGCTCCCTTGTCATAGGGGCGGCATAGGCTCAGGCGGAACGCTTGAAAGGGTTTGAGTTTTTAGAGAGAGATGCTTTGGCCTCTCTCTAAACTCTAATATTCAAATCTGCCCGTGTCCCCTTCGTGGAGGGTTGGGCGCCGTCTCTTTGATGGCGCCGGAGCCGGAGTGGCTTGCTCTTCGAGGATGGCGGTGAGCCCATCCCGACCCCATGGTTCCACTTTGTCCCCTGTCTCTTCGCATACGGATTTGCCATCGGCTTCTACCGCTTCCCCTGCCACTCTTCCCTTCCCCCCTTTACAGAGAATCCCCCTATCTTCCTCCCCAGGCCCTGATGACGGTTTCTTGGCATCCTTATGATTGGATTGTGTTTCATCTAAGTCGGGCGATGGGGTTCACGTATGGAGTATGGAGACGATGCATTTTGAGGTTCTTCTTTTTGTGCTAGGATTCGCAGAAGTTGATTCTGGGCTGTCTGCATTATCGTGCTCTCACCCAGGTATTACGCCGGTATCCCCTGCTCCTTCTGTTGGACCTCCTTCCATGCCCCCCCATCTCATGAATCCCCCCTCCTCCACTTGGGCGGGTGCTGTAATGAATAATGTTGATCAATTATCGACGACCCTGAGGTACTTCCTCCCTTCTCCCCTTGAGGGAGATGCCGTTAGCCTTTCATCTCCTCTTGTTGAAGTAATTCAACAAGGTATGAAGATTTGGGGGGCTGCGCTGTTGGGTTTCTTCCGTGACAAATCTCTTCCATTAAAAGTGGTGGATTCCATTGCTCGAAAGCTTTGGGCTAGGTTTGATTTGGGTCATGTTGCTGGAAATGATCAGGGGTTCTTTTTCTTTATATTTTCATCTTTAGAAAAGATGAATGAATGCTTAGCCAGGGGTCCTTGGGTATTTGGACGGAAAACTTTATTTCTCTCTCAATGGATGCCTAGTATGGATCTCTCGATGAAATCCCTCATGCGTTTCCCGATCTGGATCACTCTCTCCAACATTCCGATCGAATTTTGGACTCCTTTGGGTCTAAGCTGGATAGCCAGTGGCATTGGTAAGCCCATCTGTTTGGACTCTAGTACTACCGTATGAACCGTGTTCAATTCGCCCGGATTTGTGTTGAAGTGGGCAGGGATGATCCGCTTCCATCAAAAATAAGATTAAGATCTGTTGGAGACGAGATTGAGGTTGAGGTGGGTTATCAATGGAAGGCGCAGCATTGGAAGGTGGTTGCTAAACAGAGCAACTGTGTAGATAAGGCCCAAGAGACTCAATCAATGCAGGCCCCAATTACGTTGCACCAAGACCAAGACCTGAATGAGCTATTGGCTAAATCATCTAAGGCTATGTGTGTGGCTCCTGTGTGTAATAAGGATTGGGATGCCGATGGCTCTGGCATGTCATCGAATCCATGGTCCTCTATTGAGAAGGTTCCAAATGCTCCCTGTGATGTCAATTGTCATGTATCAAATGTGGAAATGAAATCAAAAGATGTTGTTGAATCTGAGAGGGAGCTGAACCTGAATTTTCATGGCAAGCTTGTTGATCATGAACCTGCTCTAGTAATAGGGGATGAGGGTCCCATGGCCTCGGCTGGTTATGCTGTCCATCTTGATGTGGATTCTGTTTCCAACTTGGGAGTGGACTCCTATGGCTTGGCGGTGGACCAGTTGTCGGTCTCCCCTAACCTTGTTGTTGCACCGGATCTGGTTCCTTGCTCTGCTGGCCACTCTCCCCATTCTACTGATGCACCTGTGAGTTGGGCCGGTGATTCCTAGAATTCTAGAAGGCCTAATGCCATTTGTTCCTTGGATTCGATCATGGATAACACTCCTGAATCAATTGTTAGGATTTCTCGCAAGTATCAACTAGATAAGGCTGGCTGTGTTGATCCTGTACTGTCTGGGTGTTTTGAGGAAGATTTGGGTGTTGTTGATTCTTTGCGTGTAGACTATAGGCCCTTCTCGGATCAGATTAAGGAACCCTGGACTGCCGAAGGAACTGCTGCTGTTCCTTTACTCTTTGCCCTTCAACAGATGCTCACGATTGAAGATGTTTCGCATTATATCCATTCCCTTGGCCTGGAGATTCGATTTTTGGTACTTTTTTATTTGGATAACTGTCTCGGTGGTCTATCTGATATGGATAAGAATGTTTTCAGCTCTTCCTATCCGTTGACCGAGGTGATTCTTAAGTGCTCTTCTGATGTGCATTTGGAGGCCCTCAAATTGTTGGTGGGGGTCTAAATCCTCCCATTCTCATATTGTCTCCTTATCCCGTGATGGCAGGATGGCTGTCTTTAATTTCTTATGTTTTTTGATGGAAACCAAAACTAAATTTCCTACTAGCCAATATACAAATTTGGATAATCTAATGATCGGGCTTCAATATGCTGAGAATTCAACTAGGATGATTGGTAGTAGAGGTAGTGAGGTGTATGATGCAGCCCATGTTAAGCAGTTGGATCCTGCTGACGCCTACGGGCAACGTAGGACTCAGATTGACAAGAGGTTGCAGGTGTTAGAAGTTGGTGTGGGAGGTTTGGATGATTACCCACCATCAAGGCCTCCTGATGCGATCCTCACTGGCTTGCAACCCGAAGCTGATATTGATAGTGATGCAACGCCTAGCCCTATCGCTCGACTGTTAACAAAGTATGGGCTGGGTTCTTTAAAGCATGGGGGTGCTAGCCCTGTAAGCCAACCCGAATCATCTGTTGAGGTTTGTGTGGATCGGGCAGTTGACTTCTCCAAAGAAAAATTCTTAGGTGTAAATGAGGCGATGGCCATGGATTGTGAATCTTGGAAGCCATCAAAATCCAGGAAAAAGAAAAAACCCAAAAAACCTAAGACATCTCCTGGCTCCTAGGCCTTGTTGATTTATCCGGATTGCCTTGCCCTCTTAAAATCCGGAGTGGTGATTTATCCGGAGTGCTTGCCTTTTCCGCAGTGCCTTGCCCCCTTAATGGCCGGAGTGTTTTTTTTTCGATCCAAAAAAAAAAATCGAAGTGCTTTTTATCTGGAGTGGATTTTTATCCGGAGTGCTCTTTGCCTTTTCCGGAGTGGCTTCTTATCCGGAGTGCAGTTGCCCTCTAAAAGGCTGGAGTGGCTTTTTCGCTCCAAAATCGAAATGACCTATGTTGATTCTGGAGCTTTAAATGGCCGGAGTGAAGATTCCGGAGTCCCTTGTGCTCCTCGGACGGAGTGGCTTTGGATATTTGTTCATTTTTCTGTTTATGCCCGCCTTGGACGGAGTGATGGTGCAAACGTTTGATGAACTTGGTCTGCTTTTTTGCTACGGCATTCTGACGTGACATTGTTGAAGTGGCATTGCTGAAGTGGCGTCCTTCTGATGCTGGGGTTTCCCATGAGGCTGTTGCCCTGCTTGAGGGTACCCGGGCTGCTGGCTCTCATCTTGGACCCCTCGAGGTCCCGCCTGATTCCCATGCTTCGGGTCTAATTGAGGTGATAGATTCTGATATTACCCCTGAATCTATCGCTCGGATCGTTCAGAAATACTCTCTGGATGGCTCTCCAGTTGTTCTAGCCGGGACTAGCACTGTGAACAAGAAGGTTACTTTGGATGGTAGTATTCCAGACGCGGATTTGATCGTCGATCAGACCCCTATCTCTGATTCAGATGATGAGGATCCATATGAGAAGGAATCGCTGTACTTGGCTTTTCAGCAGCTCCTGGACTCAGCTGGCTCTCGTCAATTATACCAAGACGCCCTTGCTGAGCATAGGAACCTTGTGACGGACTTCTTGAACAGGTGCTGGCAGGATATAACTGTTGAGAACCTTAGTAAGTTTCTCTCAGCCTTTCCGTTGGATGCGGCAGATAATGGGTTTCCCCATGATGCTTATTTGTTGGCTTTCCAACTAGTTTTTACGGCTGACATCTCTCAAGCCCATAGTGCCTCATTCTCTCCAGAGGAGGAGAAGGTTGTTTTTGGATTCCTATCTTCCTTGCTGAAATCGGCAACAAATTGTCCGGCTATCCAGAATTGTAATCAGATTGAATTTTTAGTTGGGCTACATGGCAATGCCTTTATGATCCCGACTGAAGAACCCTGGCGTCAGTACAAGTCTGGGAGGCGGCGTAAAGCTGCATCCATGAAAAATCGGACTTCTCATGCATGAAAACCTGTAGCTGCCGGTTTGGGAGTGGGTGGTTTTGTGCCTTGAGGCAGCTTGGAGGCCTGAGTGCTTCTTGTTCGACTATGCGGTCGAAATGGCACTGCGCGATGTTTCCGGAGTGATTTTTATCTCATTGGCCGGAGTGGTCGGAGATGCTCTTGAGGCCGGAGTGGCCTTGTACCTTCAACTTCTGGAGTTCTGTGAAAAGCTAGATGTCCAGAGTGATTTTTGTCTCAGTGGTCGGAGTGGACGGAGATGCTCTTGAGGCCGGAGTGGCCTTGTGCCTTCAACATCCGGAGTTCTGTGAAGAGCTGGATATGTGAAGCGCTGGATATGTTCTGCTGTTGACAAGGAAGATGATGTTTGCTGGGAACCGTATGCTGCATCGAAGCCCATTCTGATGCTGGTCCGCTAATTGGCCGGAGTGCCTTTTCGCCAAAAGGCCGGAGTGCCTTAAACTAAAAGGCCGGAGTTCCTTTTTGCTAAATGGCCGGAGTGGCTTTTGCAAGATTCCGGAGTGAGTTTTATACTCTCTTTGGCCGGAGTGGCCAGGCGTGAGTTGTGGCCGGAATGGCCAAGTTCCGGAGTGCTGTTTTTGATAACAGGCCGGAGTGGCCTTGAATAAGAGGTATTCGGAGTGCCTTTTTTCACCAAAAGGCCGGAGTGGCTTGTGTGTTTTGAGGCCGGAGTGACATTGCGAATGTTGAAGCCGGTGCACATTTTGTTCTCGTTAAGCCGGAGTGGTGTACGTTGCGGATGCTGATGTGGTGAGTTTTTCATTCACCCTGGCAGGTGGATGTTATCTTTACAATGATCGAAAATTATTGTATCCTTATTTTTTAATGACTTTTGTCATTGGGTTAGGGGCCCCCCTGTTCCTATGTCTCTTACCCTAAGTCGGTAAAATACTTGGTTAAGAACATAGTTTTTTTTGTACATTTTCTTTAAATTTGAATACAATTAATTACTTACCAAAAAAAAGAAGTAGCGTCCTGCTGAATTGCTGTTGACCGGAGTGCTTTCTTCCCTAAATGGCCGGAGTGGCATGCGTATGATGAATTCGGAGTTCCTTTTGTTCACTACATGGCCGGAGTGGCTTGAATTCGTTGAGGAAGGATTGCCTTTTGAACTCTTTAAGGCTGGAATGGCCGTGTGTATGGGGAGGCCGGAGTGATTGCTGTTGTGGCTTCCAAAAAAAAAATGGAGTGCTTTTGCTCACTTTATATGGGGGCCGGAGTGCTTGTACTCTCTTTATCCGGAGTGTATTGAACGGAGTGCATTGGACGGAGTTCCATTGTAGAATCTGGAGTACCTTTATCTAGTGGCCGGAGTGCATTGTTGAATTCGGAGTGCATTGGACGGAGTGGCATTGCAGAATCCGGAGTACTTTATATGGAGGCCGGAGTGCATGTAGAATCCGGAATGCAATGGATAGAGCACCTTTATCTGGAGGCCGGAGTGCATTGTAGAATCCGGAGTGCATTGGACGGAGTGCACTGGAGTACCTTTGTTGTGGGGTGGAGTGGCATTGGGTGCAGGTTCTGGAAATGTTGATTCTGGACCTTGGTGGCTAGATGATGCTGGAGTTCCCATTAGTGCTTTTCTTGTTGAATCTGTTTTTTTAGGTTTGTTTGTGTTGTGGGACCGGGTTGTAAACGGTCGTTTTAGATGAATTACTCCTAGGTGTGGTTTTTCTATTTTCTTTTCATCGGTTCATGATTTTGTTCATGGTGATACTCGGGGCATGTCCTAACTCGTTCTAAATCTAAGTTGGCAAAACACTTGGAGTTAGAACATCGTTTTTGTAATTTTCATTTCATTTAATTCATTTAACTTACCAAAAAAAAACCGATCCCTTGTCATAGCCGAAGAGCGACCTTGTCGCGCCCCATCAGTTCCCTTGTCACATCCATGTTGCTCCATTGTCGCAACCCAGCAGTGCCGTTGTCACGCCCCAACATCTACTTTGTTGCGCTGGGTAGCATCTGGGTCGCTCCCTAGTACAACCAGTGTCACGCCCATTGCGTCCCAGCAGCGCTTGGGTCGCTGCCCAGCACCACAGTGTCGCACCTAGCAACTCTCCAACGCGTCCCAGTAGTGCCCATGTCATGCCCAGCAGCGCCTGGGTCTCTCCCCAGCTCACCTAGCACTGCCCTTATCGCTCCCTGCACGCCCCAGAGACGCCGAGTAGCTCCCTTATTGTGCCTGGCAATGACCAAGTCATGCCAAGGTCATTCCCTAGCACCGCCCCTGTCATACCCATGTCGTGCCCAGCAAGCCCCTCAACGCCCTTGTCGCGCCCGGGTCGACACGGAGGTTTTGCAAAGCCTTGCCATGTCAATCATCTTAGCACGCCGTTCCCAACGACATGGCTTGTCTTCAGTGATACTTGCTTGTCCCTAGATTTTGCCCCCCGTCAGCACGGCCCGATTTCTTGGGGTATCATGTGGCCTCATCATGGCATGTCTTTTTTTTTTTTTTTGTTAAGTTCATCATGGCATGTCTCGCCAATGCCTTTCCCATTTGTTTGTAGATATCATCCCAATAATCTTGCCCTTAGCTCTCCGTGCAATCTTTGAATAAGAAAATACCACTTTTCCTAGTGAATATGGATTTTTGCGTATTTTTTGCCCTCAATAATTGACTTACAACCTCTTCTCGAACTCAAATCACGATGCCAATACA
This sequence comes from Nepenthes mirabilis, assembly GCA_025585075.1. Classification (NCBI taxonomy): domain Eukaryota; kingdom Viridiplantae; phylum Streptophyta; class Magnoliopsida; order Caryophyllales; family Nepenthaceae; genus Nepenthes; species Nepenthes mirabilis. The sequence continues at coordinate 5,570 of JAODPA010129532.1, read as the reverse complement.
TATGAATTTTCTCCACAATTCATGCTATTTTTTTTTTAAAAGCTTGTCATTCGAACAAGACTAGATGGAGTTATTAATTTTCAAAGTTGCATGACATTTGAGAAATTATTAAAATATCCTCTCATAGTCGAAAAATCCTGAGACTTGGTTTTAAGTTATTCCTAATTTTTATCTTTCTAAAAAAAAATTACTTGAAAACGTTATCGAAAACTATAAAAATCTCATTGTGAAAGTTTGGGGGGGTCCAATGTTTACTCCTGTCAATGCTAAAAGGGCCCAGAAGCCTCTATATGGGGGAGATGCTTCGCTGCTTGGGCGTGTTGACACTGCCACCCATGCATGTCACAAAGGCACGCTGTGCATGGTGCTGTGTGTTCCGTGTTGCTCATACTTGTTCCGCAACGCCGTGATTTCACGGCCTGGGGTTTCCATGCGTTTGGTGTATACCGCTCGTACGCTTGGTTTGTCCCATCTATCGTTGCTTCCCTAAAGGTGCATGTCAGCATGCCATGCATCTTTTTTTTTTTGGTAAGTAAGTATTTTGGATTAAAGGGATAAAAAAGATTACAAAATTGATATTTTATCACCAAATATTTTGACTTGAGGATAAAAACATAACCTGCTAGGGCATACCCCGAGCAGCAAGTACATCAAGAAAATCATAAAAAAACCTCTAGGAGGTTAACGTTCTAAGAACCAAAAGAATATGAAAAAAATTATAACAGCGAGCAAAGGGAAACCTCAAGCCCCTGCTGCCCAAACAAGCCAAAAGCTATAATATAAAAGCAACATGATCAGTTGCATCACCCGAAATAGCCAGCAGTTCAGCAATCCAGCAGCAAAAAATAACCACCGAACCATACTCATAATCAACACTGCATTGGGAGAGGCAAGCAGTAGTTGTGATCCGAATGCCAGTGCCCACCAGTTGCCATGCTTCAAAAGATCGCATCATCAGCAGTTCCACGTCAAGGACCAAGCCCAGCCACGAAAGCAAATCAGCAGCTATAGGAAACTTGAGAGCCGCATGTCAAGACCGGAACCAGATACACTCCGTCCAACAGATAGCCAAGAGGCACTCCGGATAGAATTAGACCACGCCAGCCAAGAAAAAGCTTGACCAAATGGGATTTACTCCGGATTCCGGAGTTCTTACACTCCGGAATCCGGAGTACTCACACGTAAGACGCCTTTTTTTTTTAATTGGAAATAACAGAGATGGCCCACTCCGGATTCCGGAGCTCTCACACTCCGGAATCCATAGATTACACTTTTTTTTTTTTTGGAAACAAAAGGAGATGCAAAGCAGGCCAAATCCAGACGATGGTAGATCAACTCCGGACTCCGGAGTACACCACACCAGAAGAAACAGCAAGCCATTCAGCAGCAAGATTCCACTGCCAGCAAAAAGGAATCCTGTTATTCTTCACAATCCCACACCGGCAAAATGCACTCCGGCAAAAAGCACTCAGGATTCAACTGACTCAATCCCACTCCGCCAAAAGTGCACTCCGGCAAAATATACTCCGGAAAATTACACTCTGGAATCAACTGACTCAATCCTACTTCGGCCTTTTAGTGAAAAACAGGCACACCGGCTGCGAAGCCACTCCGGCCTCATCTCACGCAAATCCACTCCGGCCAATGAGGGAGCAAAAAACCACTCCGACCAAAGAGCGAATAGCTTACTTCATCCTCCTCACCACCACCAGAAGGACAGCTAACCAAAGCAGCATAAAAAATCCACTGCCAGCATCCAGGCCCATCCTGCTATTCTTCATATAGGACATCACAGTGGATCCAGCAAACAGAGAAAGCTGAGCTACAACCGAAACAAAGCCATCCAGTTTCCAAAGTTGACAAAGCATAGAGAAACAACTTCACAGGATGCGAGAACAAAAGATAAATTCACACTACAATAAGCACAGCCCAAAAAAAGCTCCAGGACATCGACCATCTGCTGAAATCCAAAGGCAGATCAGAATAGACAAAAGCCCAGCAGGGGCAGCAGTCACCACAATTCAATACCAAGCTTCTTTACAGCATTACCAGCATCAGACATAAATCATGCAGGTAATACGATTAATTCAGCAGCAAGCCAATCAACACCAGTGACAGCCACTAACAATACAACATCACAGACAAACGGGCAACCATCTACATCAGATTCAGTCTCCAAACACCCGCCATTACATTCCCACATAGGCAACGTCCTTACATTCAGCATACTCAGTGCACCCTGTATAGAGGCTTCCCACGCAGGAGCAGCTAACAAAACCCGTACATCCATTAGCCCATACATCAAAGCAGCACCATACCATTGCTTCCAAGAACCATCCCATCTAAATCACATGCTTCAAACACAACAGGGACAGTGGATCAATACAAAGCACAGCATGGCTCCTCATCGAGCATGGGATAGAGCTCAAGACTCACCCTATGAAGGAGACACATCGAGCCACCACAGAAAAGATTTTTTTTTTATAGCCAACGCCTAACAAAAGAAAGGTTAGGCCGTTCGACACTAGGTAAGGATGCCTTCAATTTGTCCCGAACAGTATTTGTAATCTGAGAACAAATCTGGGCCACATCTTGTGGGGTGGATTTCTCAAAAATCCGATTGTTTCGTTCTCTCCATATAATATAGACAGTGGCTGCCAGGCACAGACGTTTGGATAGGACAAATGGGTTCTTTCCTTTCCATTGGTGGGCAGCCTAATTAATATTTTGGGACCAATCGGGGTAAGACCATTGAAAACCAGCTTTCCTTTGGATAGAGGTCCAGAGGGAATTGGAGAAGGTACATGAGAAAAAAAGATGTTCGTGGTTTTCATCATCTGAGCCACAAAGAATGCAAGTGTTGGATATGATTGGGACACCATGGATACGATCCATGGTGTTAAGCCGGCCTTTGATAGCCAACCAAAGAGTAAAGGAGTGGGCAGAGATATGGAAAGTGCCCCAGACTAAGTTAGTCCAGCTCAGTTTGGGCTTGGGAGGGTGGAGAAGAAAATAGGCAGTCTTAATCGAAAAAAGACCATTCGGGCTCCCGTCCCATCTCAAGAAATCTTTATGCTCAATGTTGGGGAGACAGTGGGGCATGTTTTCAGCAAGACTAGAGACTTCCTGATCATAAGGATTAGGCCAAACCCAGTGATCATCTCTGATTATTTGAGACACCTTAGCATCCCAAGGTAAACCCGTGACCAGACGCAATCGATCCGTGCAGACATTGCTGAGCGGGCCCGATGGATGCCAGTGGTCATGCCAGAGAAAAGTATCAACGCCGTCACCAATGTTCTTGATAGAATGGAAGCACATAAAGGGACGAAGTTTCATGATCTTTCTCCAACTCCACGGAGTTGAGTCAGGAACTTTGAGAGTCCAGATACATCGATCCTTGATTCTAGTCTTGTGGATCCATGAAGACCATGCCGATTCAGGATCTTTAGACATGATACGCCATAAAAGTTTACAGATCAGGGCTTTATTTTGGGCCTGCAGATTTTTGAGCCCCAACCCACCTTCACTCTTTGGGTAACAGATGTCAGCCCAGGCTACTTTTGCATTGGCCTTCCCATCAGTAGAGCTGTTCCAAAGGAACCACCTCATTAAGGAGTCGATCTGATTAAGAATGGATTTGGGTAGGATGAAGATAGAAGCCTAATAGAGATGGACCGACGAAAGGATGGAGGCAACAAGCTGCAAACGTCCCCCGAAGGAGAGCCACCTGTTCTTCCAAGATTTTATCCGACGAGTAATTTTCTCGGTGAGAGCTTTGGAGTCCCGAACTGACAACCTGGTGGTTATCAGGGGGACTCCCAGATATTTAATGGGAAGAGATCCCATTTTGAAACCCAAAATGTCGGCAATATTCTGAGGAAGAGAGGGATCTTTAGAGCATATGAAAATTTCACTCTTATTCACGTTCGCCGAAAGGCCAGAGAGCCAATGAAATTCCTCAAGGCAATCCTTAAGAATTCTAATTGAGTTAACGTCGGCATGAGAGAAGAGGAGAAGGTCATCGGCAAAGGCAAGCATGACAATATGAGACGCCTCGCAGTTCCAATGAAATTTGAAATGTTCATTCCTACACGCCTTGAATTCAATAATCCCATTCAACACCTCCATAACAACGACAAAAAGGTATGGAGAAATGGGGTCGCCTTGACGGAGACCCTTTCCCCCTTTGAAAAAACCAACCGCTTCCCCATTAACATTGACAGTGTACGAGGGGGTAGTTATGCATTGCTTAATCCAGTCGATCATTTTGGGTGGGAATTTCATAATGGTCAAGATAGAGATAATGAAATCCCAATGCACAGAGTCGTATGCTTTCATGAGGTCAATTTTCATAGTACATCTTGGTGGATCATGACCCAGGTGATACTTATGGAGGAGCTCTTGGGCAAGGAGGATGTTGTCACTGATATGACATGCCATGCATCGTGCTATGTGTCCTGTGTTGTTCCTACGTATTTTTCCATGCCATGATTTTGTGGCTCGGGTTCACATTTGGTGCATATTGGTGTCTTGCGGCATGTGCACGTCGGCATGCCTTGCATGGTGCTGTGTGTGCCATGTTGTTCATATGTGGTTTGCCATGCCATGATTTCACGTCCCGGGCTTCCATGCATTCGGTGCGTGTCGATCTCGGGCTGTCCCATCTATCGGTGTTTTGCTGCAGGTGCAAGTTTTTTTTTTAGTAAGTGATTTGGATTAATGGGAGAAGAAATTTACAAGTAATGATTTATCTCCAAGTGTTAGTCCGTCTTGGGGATAAACCATAATCGCTAGGGTATGCCCCGAGCACTTTGATATAGCGAATGAAACCAACAGAAAAACAAAAATGCTGGTATTCTTTTTTTTAATAAGTAATTAAATGCATTAAAATTTAATAATATGTACAAAAAGCTATATTCATTACCAAGTGTTTTGCCGACTTGAAAAAAGAAACATAAAAACTATGGGCCCCTAGGACCAAACAAGGCCACTAAGAGAAAATTATAATATTGAAATCAATATTATAAAACAAAACCAAGACAGCGACAGGAGCATTCGCAGAAAACTGCCTAAGTTCCTTCCAGTCACTGCATCACCGGCCCAGTTTGTCTGAAACAACACAGTCGAAAACGGCATATTGAACTGCAATACCAAATCGAAGGCGGCAGATAGATCGGCAGCCAGATCCACAGCCGTGCCAGCCAAGCCTAACACTAAATCAAAGTCAGCACTGGGCCACAAAACCTAATCGGCCACCTCAATGCATAAAGTAGAATCCACTTTCATTCATGATTTCAGCCCTTGAACCTGAAGAAAGGACGGATAGCAGCCAATAATAAATACGAAGTCAGCTTGATCTCACAAAAACGAAAACGGCCTAAGAGTGGGAGACCGGCGGGAGGCCCAGTCGAATTGCGGAATCTGCCTTTGGGCCCCTGAGCCAGATCGGCAGTAAATGAAGCAGTCCAAATCGGAGATGACCAGCAAGTCCAACTCGGCATTGAATTCGCGAGTTGAAATTGGCAATCAGAATCGGCATATGGGCTTTAGAACGAAATCGGCCGGGC